>OZ023279.1:27311468-27500118 GCA_964007245.1 Hypomecis atomaria
CGGACCATTTCCTGTGAGTGAAAGTGGCAACAAGTACTTCCTTGTCGTCATGGATTACTTCACCAAGTGGCCGGAAGTCTTCGCAATTCCGAACCAAGAGTCATCGACGATAGCAGACAAATTGGTGCATGAAGTATTCTGTCGATTTGGAGTACCATTGGAAATCCACAGTGACCAAGGAAGAAATTTTGAATCTCAGCTGTTTCAAGAGACGTGCCGGTTAATGGGTGCACACAAAACAAGGACAACGTCTTACCACCCGCAATCAGATGGAATGGTGGAGCGATTCAACCAAACTCTGGAGAGATACCTGGCAAAAGTAGTCGGAAGCAAACAACGGGATTGGGACAAGCATATCCAGCCATTTTTGTTGTCATACCGAAGTGCTGTTCATGAGAGCACCAATGTCACTCCCGCTTTTGCCAATTTTGGACGGGAATTACGGCTACCAGCCGACTTAATAACTGGCATTCCACCGGATTCTCCACAACCCATAACTGAGTACGCCAGTGACCTCCGGAACAAGATGAACGACATCTATGCGCACATTAGAGAGCATGGCCAGCAATCATCTGAAAGAATGAAGACCCGATACGACAGAAAGGCTAACAATCCTGGGTTCGAGGAAGGCTCGATGGTATGGCTGCACAATCCCATACGCAGCAAAGGGAAGTCTCCAAAGCTACAAGCCAAATGGGATGGACCGTACCGAGTGGTGACCAAGATCAACGACGTGACGTTCCGCATACAGAAAGGATCTCGAGGTGCCCCCAAAATAGTTCACGTGGATCGATTGGCGCGATATCACGGATGCAACGATGCTCGGGACGAGCATGTCTTGGGAGGAGGTGGTGTTACGCAGTAAGCAGCGCGCGGTACGACGGCTAGTTGTTTACATCTAATCGCGAGATTTATGGTTTTATGACTCAGGCGGCACCGGCCTTTGTGTCGCGTCTATTGTTTGTTGTTTGTTAGATTTTTTGTGGTGTTTTTGTAATAATTAAGAACAATAGGGTTTCTCGAACTTTACACTTGTTTACTTTGTCAGTCACAATGGCACCGAATATTCTACAGATTTCTAGAGATCCCTTATTCCGATATAAATAGGGCGATGGTTTTCGTTCGTGGCAGTTATCGCGTTTATACCGGAGTGAAAACATCTCGTGTTCAAGTGCGGTACCAGTGATTGTAAAGTGAATAGTGGTGTGAATTTCAGTGCCAGTGTGAAGTGTTTGTGCGAACCAGTTGTGTCGTGTGTACTGTGATTTTGTGCAATAAAGTGCAAAGTGAACAATCGGCGTTTTAACTGATTATCCAAGAACCCATCTCGTAACAGTATGTTCGGGCATATGTGTCATCATAATATATCTCCTGTAGCCTGAAATTAATGAATTTTGTTTTATTTCCTAATTTATTAAGCAAAAATATATTTGTTTACCTATTGTTTTTTAAATAGTTCTTTATACTTACTAAGTTCCGTTTTACAAAATGCACTGACAGAGTTATAAAGAATTATTCTGAACTGATGTAATATGCGGAAAGAAGGTGATTCAGACCATCATAATGAACAAATGTTACTATGGAGCCAACCCGGAATTCGAGAAAATAAAATCAGCGGTTTCATACATTTAGTTGATTCGGGGTTGCAGTTTTGAAAGGAACAGATTTTTTTCTCAAATGTTGATTTGGCCCCATGGTAGATGTTCATAGGTAATGATCTTAATCACCCCATTGTGGCTTAGTACTGGGTGAGAAGATAACCCTGTATATTCATCATGGTTCACTTTTACGAAGGGACCAACCTCAAAAGTGATTTTGTGGTTGGTCTCTTCGTAAAAAATACGTCTTATTATAAAAAGCTAATTGCATGGGTGCATGTCGAGCGAGAGTATTAATAAATCGCCGATGTTCTTTTTGTAATAAATATCGTGTTTACTAGCTTGGTCCCACAGTAAAACCTCTATAAAGATGAGCGCCTCTGCAAATCCCAACAATTTTGCAAAGTAAGTCTGTACCTAGGTATTATTGACTGCTTTAGTGGTTAGTGACCCTGACTACTGGATCAAAGAGAAATGGGTTCGATTCCCACCCAGGGCAAGTATTTATGTGATGAACATGGGTGTTTGCTCTGTGTCTTAATATTGTTATTGGTAATTATTCACATAAGTATCTCACTACATAGTATAAAACAAAGTCGCTTCCCGCTGTCTGTCCCCATGTATGCTAATATCTTTAAAACTACACAACGGATTTTGATGTGTTTTTTTTAATAGATTGAGTTATTCAAGAGGAAGGTTTATATGTATAGTACACCTGTGCCACCCTGTGCGAAACCGGGGCGGGTCGCTAGTATTTTTAAAAATATGTATTATATCAGTCTCTGGCAGCCAAATGACAAGCTTTGCTTAGTTTGGGGTATTTGTTTATTTATCATTGACCGAGATAACGAAGTCAGAGTGGTCTCCGTTTTAATTCGACAATTTTGCTTTCGTATGCCCCTCTGTAGGTTTTTATTTTTCATCTACACAGGTTCTCTATACTCGTATTAATTAGTAAAAGTAATAATAATCAATAATTTTTATTGTGGAGGGAGGGATTTCCTTTAAAAAGGGGGAAAATTTGCTGTCGTGCTATTTATCAACCGATTTCGATAAAATATTTGGCAAGATTGTTTGGTATCTCAATCCTAACAAGATTTACAAGTATGAAACCAGATCGGTCAAGAACGAGTTAAGATATAGACTTATAAAAAGACAGTCGAAGAGATGCGCCGCGAGGTCTACTGTTCGCAGAACTACTATTAAGTACCTATACCCAAGTAATTTGTCACAGAAGGTAACTAAACTTCATTTTATTCAATTTCATTGTTTTATAACCATTATTCATTCATAAAACTTGTATTTTCTAAAAAAAATATCGATGTAATCACAAGCTCCCGCAAATCTCACGCAGAAAATAGTAACTTTTCATTTGACATTAGAAATCGAGATTCTTAGGCGACGTGATAACTAGGTGAGGTGAGTTTGTGCTTGTGGAATACGAATTTCATAGAGAACGCCGACATTGATCACCCAAGATTAGTTCATATCACTTCGTACTCACGCGGGGGGCGCTTGTAGCGCTAGATGAGTTTGTGGAATACGAATTTGACACCTCACCGCTAGACTGGCGCTCACTTCGACGGTCACCCAAGCGAGTTAAATTACAGAATCGCATGGACGTCACTATTCGACGACGAGGAAGCCGCCTCGCGCTATCGTTTGGATCACCTTTTCAAACTTTTACCTATAAAGTTCTCTTGAGGAGTTGTGTAATCTAGTGGAATTACAGCTAACAGCTGCCTAATTCGTATTGTGATTAGTTATACCCCAAATTGGGTAAGTGTTTCTAAGAATCTTATTGTGCATTAGCTAGTGATCATGACGTGAGTACATTCAAATAATATGTTCAGAATTCTTAATACACCTTTTTTTTGTACCTAACTGTCGATTCATTCCTTTACTTGATATTTTCCTTATAATTATTTTATTTATTCTCTAAAACCATTCTATCGTTAACATCTCGAATTCAAACAATAAAATAGTAAAATCACTGATAAATTCATTACGTGGGTACCCACTTGTTCTTTAAAATATTCATTGAACATTATATTTGAATGTACCTAGATAACCTTATTCTTGCTGCTATGATTTTCATTGTATTATTTCATAATGTAGCTTGATAAATCATTGTACAAGTTTGACTGCCCTCATCTTAGATACTATTCACTGCATTAGATACCAATGGTACTTGCTTTTGCTTCGCGCGATTTGGATGAATGTGGCAGTCAAACTTCGAATCTGGGCAATTTCTAAGACGGCCAAAATTATGAACTTCCAGGGTTCAACTGCACGGCAAGCTAGGACGTCCTTTCCCGCTTCCCTACTGAAGTGGGACTCTTCAGACAACGCCACCTGCCCCGTGCCCTACCTTCAACTCGTGCCCTGTTTTTCTACACGGCGTGGCGTGAACCCACTACTACGGGTCTCTTCAGACAAGGCCACTTGGGGCTCCGGTATCTTCGGGTCGAAGTTGCCACCTGCCCTACTACTTTCATCAGCTGCCCTACAACTGTCGACTTCGGGGACGTCTCGCCACCAACAGATCCGACGTCATCGTCCGCGACGGATCGCGAATTCAAGGCCAGTGTATCTTGTCTATACGGTTGAACAACTCGTCTCGGTTTCTGAATGTGCCTTACCCCGACCCATCTAGATCGTTAGTCTTTTGTTTTTCTCCATTTTTTTTACCTTTTCTGTTTTGCTAATATACTTTTGTTAACCTTCGAGTTTGTTCTTATTACCTCCCTATATTTAGGTTGTAGGGCAACTAGAAACGTTACAAAAGTCAACAATTTACAATATGAATCACCAGCGGCGGTGACTCACCGCGAGAGTTGCTTAGGCTAAGGACTCACGAAGCGGTTTTTAGCTGCCCCCGCAACTTCTGTAGTGGGTGTACAGGGGCCTTATTTTTCAACTTCGCATGGTATGGAACTTGTATAGAGCATTCGCAACTTCCATAGACAATTTAGAATGTTTTCATACAATCTGTTAACGTTCAGAATTGTTCAGAATACGTTCCATCCCAGGCATTCGAATTTGAAAAAATAATGACCCAGGGGACCGTTTTTTGAACTTCGATCGCCTAGGAAGTATACGTAACTTCGACAGATAGTATGGAGAATCTCTATATTGTCTATGGAAGTTGCGAGTACTCCATACAAGTTCCATACGACCAAACCGTGCCAAGTTCAAAAAACGCTCCCCAGATATATAATTATGTAAAAAAATTAAAGCAGATCTCAGGACGCGTTTTACTCCCGCGGTGTGCGCGGTTGTTTACGGCGTCCGCGGTTCTGTGTAACAGGCAACTAGTAGAATCGCGCTCGGTCAACCGCAGTCTCGGCGGCTTGCGACCGCGCGCTCTGCGGTTGGTTGGCAGCACGAAGTTTTAGGTAAAGGTGGAGAATGCACTCTTAATACCTATTTGAGTCAAATACCTACACATTGCTATCTCACTCTTCTGTGGTCGGAACTATCTTTCTAATAGGGTAACCCTACATTTTTGCCTAAATTTAGGACGCACAGATATTAATCACAATGATGAGTAAATCATTATATGAAAATACATAATTGGTATATGAACAATAAAAGTAAACTTAAATACTTTGTTCTATAGGGCATCGCAGATAATACAAAAACTAATTCTTCAATACATTTATTGTAAGAATGCAATCTTGCAAGTCAATAAATGTGTACAACTAGCTACGCTCTGCTTTATGATGAAATGCTTTATGATGAAATACTGCGCCTGTTATTGATGGCATATGAAATTCGACAGCGCGCAGCAGAGCCTTAGTAATAGGGTTCCGTTTTTACCCTTTGGATACGGAACCCTAAAAAGGTAATCAAAAACAATGTAATTCAAATTATAATAGATTATTAACAAACACACATAATTTACAAAAAAAAAACAAATAATTCGGCCTGCAGTGCTGTTGACTTCAATCGTTTTCTTGATGTATAATAATCTGTTGCCTTAAAGTGTAGGCTACAAATTCTGGAAGTCTTTTAAAAATGGTATTTCAGTGGTACAATTACTAAGCACGAAGTTCTTTGAGATTTGTCTTTGGGAAACCTAAAAAAAGGACACAATGATACTATAGATATGATAATAATTTAACGAGATGATAATATGATACGACAAGGAGTCAACATAATTTTTTTTTTATGAATAGTGATTCAAATATAGTAGGTACCTAAAACTATAGATTACAGATGTAAATCACATAATGTCCTTGTTAATTTTAATTGTGTTTAAAGAATTGCACTAATTGTGACAAATATCAGCGCTCAATAATACACACACACTGTCTGTACGACAGTCTATAATATTTAGTTAGGCATTGCATACACAATAATAGTAAATTATTCTCAAAAAATATTTTATGGTTACCCTACTGCATTTTTACGATTTCATTGATGATTCGGCCATGACATCTAGTATTTTGGTGACGGGTGTTGCCGCATTAGGAAACTCCCAAAATTAGGGTTTTCTTTTAATTCTCTCCAGTGTTAGTAATTTGGAAAATTACAGCTGTACTTAAATTTTAACACAACACACACTTAATTTTTATTTTTATTAATAAGGTTATTATTTCTTAAAGTTTTTATAAGGATCTGATACTGGTACAGTTACTGGAAAACACTTTTGTAATCAGTTTATGCATTCTACTTTTATTATTAGTTTTACAATAATTCACATTTTATCCCCTTTTAAACTGCAAACACTGTAAATACATATAAATCATAGTTTGGGGTTGAATGAAGTTGATAAACTCGAAACTTTGAAACTAAATTTACCCATTTTCGGGAATTTTTAGAGTTTATATAGAAATACCATACACCACACTAGAAAGAGAGTTCCGACCACAGAGAGTGAGATTGCAATGTGTAGGTATTTGACTCAAATAGGTATTAGAAGTGCAATCTCCACCTTTACCTAAAACTTCATGGTTGGCAGTCTGACCTTCAACTGATCGTCATCGCCCGCCACCGCCGATAATCTCAACCGCGACAGCTGCGTTACCGGCTTACCGCACAAATAACCGGTCGCGTGAGTATAGAAACTAAGCTGCAGTTCCGCCACCGCGGCGGGCACGGTAAAAAACGGGCACAGGTGTGTGGAATACTGCTGCTATCTTTGCGATGGGTCGGATAAGTATCAGCTCGAGGGCTTGGAATCAGTGGACTGGCGAGCTGTTAGGGTCGTAAATGAAGAAAAGTTAGTTGCGAGATAACCTCATAGCCTGGAACACCGCCGTAAGGTTGTGAGTCTGTCGATTTTCTAAACTATTCTAAAGGAATCATTTTAGCTGCAGAATAATTACGTTCATCGAGTACCTACTTCACGCTTATTCTTATTTTTGGATTTAAGGCTAAGAGAATCATAAACGAGTACATGAGCTCTAACTCCTTACTAGGTTGCTCTGTATTTTTTTAGTTGGTATACCATTATTTATAACGGCACTCATCATTGTCATATCAGCAGCAGGAAATCCACTGATGTACAAACACCTCCCCTATGGATTTCCAATAAGAATGGCTGAAAGCAGCTTGCATCCAGCGTGTTCCTGCGGTCTTGATCAGAGGTTTTGTCCGCCTTATTACGTACGGCCTTAACTTACATAATCGACACCTCAATACACTCAACAACCGTCAACACTGAATTTGATATTAGGTTTGACAATTTATTAGAATATTCTACTATCTGCCTTTTTGACATTGTAGTGAAAATTTAGGGTGTTTCCCATTTTTGGTTTCCCACTGGTCAGATTCATGGTCAGACTAGTCTAGCCAACAGGAATATTTTTTCTCGAAGTTCAGATTTATTTGACAGCTACAAAAGACTTAGGAAAAAGCACAATGAAAGTAAAATGGTTTTGCATTTATTATTTACAAACGTGAACATGGTCAAATCTGTTTTTGCTGCATATCAATGATCTGCTTGTTCCTGGTATTTTTGGGTATGAAGATGTTGAAAAGTACACAGTTGTTGAAAAGTACTTACACATTCAATCCAAGAGCAACAAAGGAGGAGGAGGAACAAGCGTTGAGAGTAGACATGGTTGAGCGAATGAATCAGGATCTTGCAGCCGTTTAAAGTGGGGTGACGAAAATCACGTCAAATTCATCGCTTCGAAAACCCAAGCCTCTATACGTTCGAAACGGTTTAATTGACTCAACATTTCTGATTCGTACCGCCAGGGAATAGAACAGTCTTAATGCTTTCCTATTTCCTAAGAGATATAATCAAAGGCTTTTCAAGATCAGAGTGAATAGGTGTCTTCGAGGTCTGCGTGCATCATCTTCGACCACAAGTCGACCACTTCAAGTAACTAGTAGTTGCAGTTTCGTTGCATTTGCGTTTCACCGTGTGGAGCAAGTGTGAGCAATTACATTTAAGTTAGGGTGCGTGGAAGGTTGAGTTCTTTTAAGGATAGAGAAAGGTACTATTTTCGTTTTGTCAGTGTTGAGGCTAAGTAAATTTTGAGTTAACCAGGCATTGACCTTATTGAAGCCTTTTTGAGCGTAATCAAAAGCTTCGTCCCAGGTTTTCCCACGGAAAATGAGGGCCGTATCATCTGCAAAAGTGATTATTTTGCCATTTTCTAGAGCCAGGTTACACAGTCCGTTAATATACCCCAAAAAATAGGTTGGTCCCATAATGCTGCCCTGTGGGACACCGTAATTGACGGTTTCGGTGTCGCTAATCACATCACCAAGTTTGACACATTGTTTCCTACCTGTCAGGCAGTCAGTGTACAAATTGAGCTGAAGACCACGGACTCCGAACTCTTCCATCTGTTTTATTAGCAAGGGAATTGAAACGGTATCAAACGCCTTCGCAATATCGAGGAATATTGCAAGGCATTTGCCACCAGAACCTAGCACTTCAGCTACGTGGTTTGTGAGTTCACTGACCGCATCCGCAGTCGATCTGTTTTTTCGAGTTTAAACTCAAGACTGATTTTATAGATGATAAAAATTATAGAGTGATATAAATATTAATAAAAATGTCTTTTAAAAGATTAATAAAATAGTTTTATTCACACAACTAACAAACTATCTATGCTCATGGTAATCAACTTGAAAAGGGCCACCAAGAGACCGGCCTAGCCGAGTTTGGGGCCTGCTGTTAATCTAACTAGTTAGTTTCATCGATAATTCTGTTCTGCAAACAATTTGTAACAAATTCATTGCTATTTAAATAAATGTTTTTCTTTCTAAAAAAAAAACCTTATAACTACTAACTATAAAGCCATCAATATATTAAACCTGTATTAAGTTTCGTCGAGATTCGTTGAAAAATGCGACTTCTATATGATAATCAACATCCAGACAGGCAAAAGCAAAATCGTCGACTTGAAGCATAGACTTCAGCTTTGGTGAATTATAAATAATTACACACTAAGTGCTATGCCCTATTTGTGGCATAGATCATGCTGGCGACTCGATCACGCACCAATCTCCCCAATGATAACATGGTGAGGTTGTCGGGTTGTACTACCTCGTGGCGCTGATATCCTGTTTCTGTAATTAAAGAAACAACATGAAGCTATTACAAAATAATATTTCTATGAAAACTATTTAGCCTTTATAGGTACTAATAGGTATTTGATATTATTTCACTGGTCTTGATTACGGACAGGGAGGTTCTAATTTTTAAGTTTCATTTTTTATTATTATACTAATGCAAATAAATACAATAAATAATTATGTTCCTGTTATAAAAGTTATGTAAAAATATTTACTAATTTCTTGCTGACAAGGCTCAGGCACATTGAAATCAAGTGCAATATTGTGCAACACACAACAAGCCTGAATAATTTTGGCGCACTTTTCAGGCTTGTAGTGTAGGACCCTGTCCTTGCACACACATCTCCATCGGTTTTTTAAGCGTCCAAACGTGTTTTCAATTGTGACACGAGCCGTGGTGTGCACTTTATTATAGGACTCTGCAGCAGTCCCTGGTTCCACCTCACTATAAGGAGTCATCAACCATGGCCTTTGTGGGTACCCGGAATCACCTATAAGTATATAAAAAAAATATGAAAACCATTGCAGTACATGGAATATCTTACTTAAATCCTAGGCTTTTTGAAGTGTTCCTTAGTAAAATAATATAATGCTCACCTAACAGCCAAACGGATTCTCCATTATTATGCAATGTTTGCATATATGCATTCACTTGGCTATTTTCCCACACAAAAGCGTCATGGGTTGCTCCTCCATACTTGGCATTAACTGCCAATATTCTGCAGTTAGCATCAGCAATCTAAAATTAAGAGATTAGGTATTAGACTACAGTAAATATCACAGACTTATCAAAGTTGTATTGATTGGTTGGCACTAAAGGATTACACACACTGAATGTGTTCTGCAGTAGGTATGCGTTCGTCATGACCACTGACCGCAGAACGCATCCGGTGTGTCAACTCATTTATGAAAACTCTAGTAGGTATTAAAATAATTTACATACCATTTGAACATTCAAGGAATGATAATGCTTCCTGCAATAATATAGGTGTTCTTCCGTATTTTTAGGCTTAAAAATTCGGAAATGGCAACCGTCAACGCAGCCCACCACTCCGGGGAACCCATATTTGTCATAGAATCTGGAAGAGATACAATATTAATTGGACACTTACTACATACATTATTATATTCAAACTTATGTTATTTTAATGCATTTTATTCTCACTTTTGCTTGATTTGCTCCCTTGCCTCGGGTGTTGTTGGGAATTTTATGAATTTCTTCATTACATTTGGATGGTTGAGGGCCTCTGTCACCTCATTTATATATTTGCTCACAGCTTCCTGTGAGAATGCATTGGCGACCCCAACCACCCGCTGATAATCCCCGTTTGCAAAAAATAAGAGTGCACACAGCACCTGTAAAATATTATTAAAGATTTATGACTATTGTGTGAGTTGAGGTTAATGCAAGATGTTTTAGAGTAAGAAATAGGTTTTCATACCTTATTTTCCATGGAGACTCTCTGGGATGGTTTCACGTAGCCCTTTAACACCGTGCAGAGGTAATAGTATGCTTGCTTGCTAAGCCGATAGCGCTGCACAAAATGTGTGTTTGATGTGCGTGACGGTGTTAAAAGGCGCCTCTCCATTAACTCGTCTCGTTCTGCATCGCGGCGAGCTGTTTCGGCTTCCGCGCTATATCTCCACGATAAATACATTCTTGGTAACATATTTTCCACCACTCCACTTAGATAATTCAATAAACTATGAAACTAGCCAAAGAAACTAGCCACGCAAAATTGGGATCTTAGTTCTCACTGAACTTTTCTCAGTGAGTTTGAAAACAGCAAACTTAAAGTTAATTGTTTTAAACACGGTTGGTAAATTGTCAAAGTGCACACTCGTACTGCAGTTTGATACAAAAAGATACGCGCTTTTTTGCGTTTGAATGAATGAAACAGCAAAACATCATGTAAACTGCCGTTTTGTAAACTTATACTACCAAATGTCTTCACGACTAGTTCTTGCTCGTTTCCGCTAGGGGCGCTGTGCAAAAATGTATGGAGCCACACTCAAACGCGAAAGTTTGAGTATACTATGCAAAACTTGGACTAAAGCCTCAGGCGAGTTGGTGGTCAAGCGCGGACTTATTCGAGATAAAAAAGAAACGGTATGGTACGTACGAATCAACGGTAAAATTAAATTATCTCAGGCGTCCTAAAAATGGCCAACAGTCAACACCACTGATTAACATCATTTGCGTATTCATTATGAATTCGACTCTCATTATATTTATCTTTGGCCGTTTATATGTTATTTTAGTTAAAACATTTTTCAGTGAAATTCTGAGTAAGTTGATTATCCCGGATTCTATTCTTGTTATTTTTTTATACCAAAAACAGACCATATTTGCTTAAAATCGACTTCTTGCCAGCCAGCCATTGCTTTTGAAAATATTTTTAAAATGTTCGTATGTCTATTATATAAAAGGCTTTTAATCAATAAACAATTAATGTACGATACATAATCGTTCTTACACCTTTAGAATAAAATTTGATATTTATTTAAGCTACTGTAATACCTACCTACCACTTTTAAAGTCTGTAGAGTAGAGAGGTAGGTACCTACAGTGATTCTCGTCGCTTTCTTCCCCGATACTTCCCTAATTGTAAATTAAAATATCAACAAAACTGTACTCATCGTATAACTTTCGATTACTTGCAATGCGAATATTTTACTCGTTACGTAGATAGGTACATACACCTACATTATGTAGTTGAAACAACCGTCCTTTTTTTTTTTTTTTTAATAATTTATTCATGACCATGGATACAGAGTCCTTCAGTCGAAGTCTTAAATAATAAAAAATTTACAAACATAGAAGAGAAATAAAAAATTAAACTTAACTAAATCTTTTCAACAGTATTTAAAATATACTTATAAATAGGTTTGTAAAAAACTTCACTTTTTAGTAAATCCTCAATACGGCGGGGAACACTAATTGAGTTACGAGCTGCTATGTCACTAATGTCACTGGCTAAAATTAATCGTTGTAAATGGAATTGGGGACATTGAAAAATTATATGGTTTATATCAGCATGCGGTCGGGAACAATACGTACAGTTATCTTCTGGGACTATATTAATTTTGTGTAAATGAGCTGGAACCAAGCAATGTCCAAATCTCAGGCGATTTATAACTGTTATAAACTTTCTGCCACAATATTCAAATTTGTTGTACCAAGGAGTAGTAGGTAAGTCTTTCTGTATTTCTGCATACCACCTTCCCTTATATTCTGTTGTAACGTGCCAATATTCTTTCCAAATTCTGAGTAAATCCTTATTAATTGCACAATAGTAATCTGTGAAAGGTACTTTTAACCCTTTCACTGCTGAAAACACACACGTCTGTGTTTTCGATTCTCACGCCCCGCGGCTACTACACACACCAGGCGTGTGCGGTAGCGTCTTCCCGCGCCTTGCGTGTGCGTTTTAGAATTAGCAGGCACCTTAAAAAAAGTACCTCAGCAGTGAAAGGGTTAATATATCTGTGTGATCTAGATCATGCTCTTGCCGAGTAGCCAAATCTACTGTTTCATTGCCATGGATGCCACAATGTGAAGGAACCCATACCAATTCTACATGTTTTGATTTACTAATCATTTCTATAAGTTCTCTAATACTATATATAATATAATTTAACTTATATGAGAAATTACTGTTGTTCAAAACAGACAGAACACTTTTAGAATCACTTACTATTAGTATATTTACATTTTTTACACAGTTATTTACAAATGTTAAAGCGGTTAAAATTGCATACGCTTCTGCAGTAAACACACTGCAATTATTATCTAACTTTATACAGTGGGTTTTATTCATTTGTGGATCATAATATGCGGCTTTAACCCCTTCATCACTTTTAGAACCATCTGTATATAAAATATAAAAGTCTGGTTTATTCTCTATAAATTCTAGAAAATCAAATTTGTTATTTATTACATCTAAATGACAATCTATACTTAAGCAATTAATCAAGGCATTATATGGACATTTATATGTTGGCCAGATATCATGAGAACAAATGTTTTTACTGATATTTTTTAAAAATGACATTATTGTTGTGATTTCAGGCAAAACTCCTGAAACAAGAGATGTGGCTGATAAGCTAGATGTTTGAACTGATTGTGATATCTGTGGATGACATAAAACATTATTCAGCACTATAACATTATTGGAAGTCAACTCTTTCAAACAGAATCTATCAGCCAAAAGTAAACGTCTCAGGATTAATGGAGGTATACAGTTTTCAATTTCCATAGAATTAATAGGAGTGGAACGCATAGCTCCGCTAATAATTCTTAAAGCCATATTTTGTATTACATCGAGTTTTCGTAATAAGGTGCTACTTGCATTCATATAAGCTAAACTACTATAATCAAAATGACTTCTTACTATACTTTTATACAGCATGATCAGGGTTTTAGGATCAGAGCCCCAAAAAGTACCAGCTAAACATCTTAAAACATTAATACTTTTCATTGCATTGCTGCAGATATACTTAATATGCTCTTCAAATTTTAACTTGTTATCTATTATTACTCCTAAAAATTTATGTTGATTACTTACAGGAATGATTTCATTATTGTATTTAATTTTAACAAAAGATTGTGCAAAAGGATCTTTACTAAAAACAATAACAGAACTTTTATCAGAACTAATATCTAATTTTAATACATTGTTGTAATAATGGTGTAGCTGCAGCAGTGCAGAATTCAAGTGATTTACAGCCATATTTAAATTTTGACTTTCAGAGTATAAAAGTAAGTCATCGGCAAATTGTAAAATTTTAACATGTGATGTGTTAACATACTTTAAAATTTGAGATGTATATAGAATATACAAGAGAGAAGATAAGATAGCTCCTTGCATAGTTCCTTTACTGACGGATTTTGGTCCATGTAGCTTATTATTAAATTTAACATACAAGGTTCTGTTATTCAGAAAATTAAATATCCATTTCAATAATTTTGTTGGCAGACCTAACTCATTCAAAACTAGAAGAAGGCTCTTAATGTTGACATTATCGAAAGCACCTTTTACATCAAGAAAGACGCAGATTACATTAGAGTGGCTGAGCTTTGCTTTTTTTAATGTTGAGATTAATGATACAAAACTTTCAGAGCAACTTTTACCCTTTCTGAATCCAAATTGTGTGTTAGGTATTTTAGAGTTGGTTTCAACAAAATAATCTAAACGTAATTTTAACATGTTTTCAAAAAGTTTACCCAGACAGGATGACAAAGATATGGGTCTGTACGATGACGGATTATTTGCAGGCTTATTAGGTTTTAAAATTGGTATTACACATTGAGTCTTCCAAGATTCAGGAATAACTGATGCATTCCAAAGTCTGTTATAAATTGCCAATAAAATGTTCAGAGCATTTGAATGTAAATTTTTAATAAGTTTATATGGAATGTTATCCATACCTGGTGTAGTATCTCTACGACTATCTAAAGAAATGCGAAGCTCATTCAGTGTATAAGGCTCATTTAAGAAGGAAACGCTATTGTCAGACCTGTCTAAAATATTTAAAGTGGTAAAATCGGTTGATGTTGAATCTGCTAATTTTTCTAGAAAACTTGGTACCCATTCGTCATTTAGAGTTTTGTTACTACAATTATTGTTAATCCTTTTAAATTTTTTAACATAATTCCATATTCTAGTAACTGGTGTCATTCTGTTGAAAGAAGTACACAATTCATGCCATGATTTTCCCCGTTCCTCAATTAATATCTTTTTCTTTTTAGCATCAAGACGCTTGTAATTAATAAAATTGGAAATTGTTGGAGAGTGATGATATGTCTTAAGAGCTTCTTTCGACTTTTGAACTGCATCCTCACATAGTGTGTTCCACCATGGAGCTGGTTTTCTCAGAATTTTTGGAGTGTGATTAGATTTCTGCTTAGGAATACATTCATCTCTGATTTGATACAAGATATTTATAAAACTATTGTATAATTCATCTAGATCTGTATTTTCCAAATCTAATTGCGAAAAGCAGGTTTCAGATAAAGTTTTAAATTTAGACCAGTCTGATTTTTTGTACAAATATTTTTCTTCTACAGGACGAACATCATACACCGATGGCTTCACATTTACATCCAGTAGAGTCGGAAAATGATAACTACCCATTGCATCATCATGGACTTGCCATTCACAGAGAGGAGCTAACGAGCAACTTACTAAGGCTAAATCAATTGCTGAAGAATTCTTGTTTGGATATTTAATTGTAGTATGATTACCATCATTTAAAACACACAAGTCAAACTCATCTATGAGATTGTACAAAGAATTACCTCTACTATTATTTTTTAGACAACCAAATAAAATGTGATGGGCATTGAAATCTCCCATTATGAGACATGGCTTAGGAGTTTCAGTGAATACTTTTTTTAATTTATTAGTATTAAATTTAGTAAATTCGCTGTTTGGGGGACAATAAATACACAACACATGTAATTTACCTAATGATGTATCAAGTGCAATGCAAATGTTCTGAATTGATTCGTAATATGAGGTATGAACAACTTCATATTTAAAATTTTGTTTAATTAATATAGCTACCCCATTATGTTCGTTTACAGACAGTTTGTGAATCAAATTATAGGATGGAAAATTTGGAATTTTACTGTTTTTCTTAAGCCACGTTTCATTTAGTAAACATATATCTACATTTTGTTCAGTTAAAAACTTTAACAATAGCGTTTTTTTACTATGTAAACTTTGAATATTGAATTGTGCTATACGAATATATGTGTCCATATAATGAAATTAAATTAAATTAAATTTGACAACAAAATTTCTTTAATTCTTTTATTTGTAATGGGTTCATTCTTGCTATTTGCAAGGGCAACAACGGACTTCACAAGGGCATTTATAATTACATCGTTATCAACAATTTCTTTGGCATTGAGATCTTGGAAGGTTTTTTGTCTCGGCTTTGGTGTTAGAGCTGGGAAGGATGTTCTATCAGAGATTTGTGGCAGACTTACCGCATTGGCATAAGACATTTTTTGTTGTTGTTTAATTTTCTTCTCTTCTATTTTTTTCTGCTTAACAGGGCAGTCTTTCGACACGGCAAGGTGAGGGCCAGAACAATTGACACACATTATTTCTTCCACATCACATTCCTTGTAGGAGTGCCGTCCTGCACAGGATGAACACATCTGCTCTGCTCTGCAGTTCTTAGCTGAGTGGTTGAATCGGAGGCAACGGTAGCATTGCATGAGTGGTGGAAAGTATTTATGAACCTGGTATCTGAATAGCTTGATGTATACATACTGAGGTAATGTGGTGGCTGCAAAAGTGACAGCCACTGTTCCAAGAGGAGTCAAATTTCCGTCTACTTTTCGCATAAAGCGTTTGATTGAGACAACATCAGCATCACAAGTAATATTTTTGTAAATTTCTTCATTAGACATTGTCAGCGGAATATGCCTGATGACTCCTATAACTTCAGTCATGTAAGCAGGAATGAAAGCTTTCAGCTTATATCTGTTCAGGAAGCTATCCATCTTTAAAAAATTGTTAGCTGGAGCTGGCTTTTTGAAAGTGACGCCAACCTTATAAGCATTTATTCGGTGGACACCTACAATGCCTTTAACATTTTCAATGAAAAGATTTGTCAATATTATGGGGTTTTTATTACCAACCTTTTCTTCTTCTGTGGATTCAACGTAAACCACGCAGTCCCCACTGTGATTTTCGGGGAATAGCCTCTTGTAGAGGGGCTTCTGAAATACTTTGTAGCCATCATTGTTCGTTGAGGATTTTGCAAGTTTTCTCTTCTTTCTCTCTGCTGTAATGACGGGGTCCTCCCCGTCACTAGCAACGCTCATGACGTTATTGTTGCGCCGCAACACCCAACACAAATCTCAGAGAATTGCAAAATTAAAATTTATGAATGATTGAATATTAAAAACGCCCGCTTCTTTCGACTTCCCGCCAAAAAAAAAAAAAAACAACAACCGTCCTTCCACTATAGAGTTGCCAGAAACCCGAGCAGTCGGTATTCTCCCGTAATTTAATATATTTTCCAGGCGCTCAGACAGATACAATAATCTTTAGATGCATTCTAAAACATAGGTACGTGTGCCAAGTACCTGGCATTAAATATTTAAAATTCTTTGGAGAGTTGTAGAGGTTTGAAATTGCTGCTCTTTAGTGTTGTTGAAGGGGGCCTTCGGTTAA
The DNA here is from genome assembly GCA_964007245.1 of Hypomecis atomaria. Lineage (NCBI taxonomy): Eukaryota > Metazoa > Arthropoda > Insecta > Lepidoptera > Geometridae > Hypomecis > Hypomecis atomaria. The sequence goes on from OZ023279.1 coordinate 27,328,804, forward strand.
AATTATAGTTGAGTCTTTGCCGTCTCACCACAAAAGTTTTACGCACGCTTTAGAAAATGTTTAACAGTACAAATTGCACGGCTAAACAGTGTTTAAAGTGTGTTAAATCTTTTGTGGTAAGGCAGCTAGTGTTTAAAATAAGTTGTTTAGTCTAAAATACGAGTATATAGGATTTCAAAACCTTTCGGCAATCATTAGGTACAAATACAACTCATTATCGATTTAGCACATGGATTCAAGTTTATTCAACCATAACTCTACATTCATGATTTATCAGGATTAATTTGTGCTCAATCTAGAGTAATGGAGAAAATAAAAATATAGATAAAAAAGTATGCTTGGCTTGACACACCTATGCAAAACATCTTTCTCCAAGATGATTTTTCTAAAAAATAAATACCGTTCTACTTTAACGGCCGTCTACGTAGAAAACACTTCGCATTTGATGTTCCTCTCGAGAATCAATAACAAACTGGCTCAAAAACTTCAGTGTAATTTCTCACAACGATTTTCGGTCTTGTGTTTTATAATTCAAATTTGATTTGAAAACAAAATAATTAATAAGTATTTTACTATTATCAGTTTTATGTTTTCTGGACCTTGTAATTTTTTTTCGATAGTAACCAGATATCGAGTCGTCTCCTTTTTGACTACATCAGTCATCAGTCTTCCGAGCTATGTGCCCTGCCCACTGCCATTTCAATATTTATTGTAAATGTTAATAAAAATGAATATATAAAAATAAACTAAATGATTTTGAAATTTAAACTTCCTGTTCTGAAAATTTCTCGTGACAATTCGGTCGCCTGATATAGCAACCTTGTTCCAGAGATTAAAGCAAATCGAGAGACGAAACGTGGAAACGTGGTGAAAGTGGAAAATTGCCAAAGTAGGACGTCATTTATCAACGCCCGCCCGGTGACATTTCACGCCTTCGGTGAATCTAAATGGAATAGACACCGCAGGGCTGTGACAAAACCATGAAACTTAGAGTAATCCGTCTCCAGAGCGATCTTAACCGAAATGTTCCTCCACGACGGCGATGTGCTGATATTATTTTAAGCGCTACTTTCTTACAACATTTTGACTCCTCACCTGCTGATTCATAGTAATTATTTTTCGCCAAAAATAGCACAACTGAATTAAATCGTTGCAATCCACGTACGAAATTCGAATTGTTCGCTCGAATCGATGAATTTCATTTCAACATTTATTGTAAATTAGCTTAATGCCTGCGGCTTCGCACGCGTTGTCTTAGTACTTGCTTAATATAATAATATTCTCGCATACAACAAACCTGAATTTTTAACTGTTTTTCGCTCAATATTAATATTGGTAACAGGCAGATGCTTGAAATGTTCACAGAATGTTTTGACAAAACATTCAACAAAACAGTTTTGTTGTATATACTGTACTGTACCAGCCTTTTTTTAATAGTCCACTGCAGGACATAGACCTACCCACGAAGGGTGATTAGGTCATATCCACCACGCTGGCCCAATGCGGGTTGGTGGATTCACACACGCCATCGAATTTCTTCTACGGACGTATGCAGGTTGCCTCACGATGTTTTCCGTCACCGAAAAGCCAGTGGTGTGAAATTCCGTACATAAGTTCCAAAGAAACTCATTGAGTATTATTATATATTCTTTGTCATTGGTACGGGACCGGGATTAACCCACGACCTTAAAAATTACAGGCCAGCGTTACAACCACTAGACAACCACGGCTTGTTGTATATACGATTAAATAATAAATAATTAAATTACAATAAAATAAATATTTAAGGGCGGTATGTCACCTACAGTACGGAGCCCTGCGTGCGCGAGTCCTACTCGTACATGGCGAATTATTGAAGTCTGTCGAAAACAAAACCGTGAAAGTTAATCAAGCGTTAAAGTCATATTAGTTGGTACTGATATAAATAGTGCTAGGGCCGTGTGTAAAGAACACGTTAACGTAGTTTCATTATGGAAACTAGCGTGGTATTTAAACATTCAAATTAGAATACAACACAGGTGTTATTCACTTTTGAACATTAAAATTAGAATATAACACAGGTGTTATTCACGCGTAATTTTTTTGTAATTTCATTTTCGATTACATTTGCCGGCCTTCATTAAGATGTCTAGTTATCTATTATATTTATTATGATGACAAAGTGGTCTAGTGTACCTAATACCCGCCTTACAATCGTGAGGTGGGTTCAATTCCCGGTCCCGTACCAATGAGTTCTATGGAACTTGTGTACGAAATTTCACACCACGGCGCGTTGGATTTTCGGTGAAGGAAAACGCGGGAGGCGTTTTCCAACTGAGCGCTACCGTAGCTCGGATGACACGTTAATAGGCCCCGGTTGTTTTAACCGTTTAGGCATGTCAGAGGCTTTAAGACGGCCTAAAAACTCAGCCACCCAGCATATTTGACAACATTTCAAATATTTTACGTATTTGTTTTTTTTTTCTGCAAGAATATGGAAAATTAAGAAACACGTATTTTTTATTTTTTCGATATGACTTATATTTTCCGCATTATTAATTTTTGAAAATGAGCTTATTCCAAAAGGTCGTAAGTGCATAATTCTGGATTCATAAAGAGTAATGCTGTAGCCACTTTCTAAAAAAAAAGGTGCACACTTTGCTGTCACTGTCAGTAGTGTCAGTGACAATCAAAACATTCGCACCAGCTAAAATGACCAACTCAATTTTTTTATTTTATTTTAAATTCTCCTGGATACTTGTCTTTTTTAGCCACTTTTGTATTTTTTCATTTTAAATTCTCCTGGATACTTGTCTTTTTTAGCCACTTTTGTATTTAAATGTCGGGACGCTTTAATAGTGCAGGCTAGAAATAGATAGTTTTTGCAAATTATTTACTATAAATAGTGATAAGGAGCAATAATAATCAGTAAAATAATATAATCAGTGATACCACAATGTTCACTCAAATCATTCGTTCAAAATAAGGTCTTTTGATAGACCTACCCTAAATAGTAAAATGTTCACTCAAATCATTCGTTCAAAATTGGGTCTATTGATAGACCCACGATAATATCGTAAATCTTCTAAAACTTGCCTAAAACTAACTCCGCATGTACAATAAAAAATATTCTCATTCTACAAACTAATCAGAGAATTGTTTTAATCTGGTTTTTCAATTAAACATTGCGAAATTTATCAATTTTTCGTAGTCGACAAAAGTTACATAACATGGACGCAATTATTTTGGATTTTACTGGTAATATCTGAAACTATTAAAAATAACTGTATCGAAGTGTGGGTGCAAATTGTTTCAATGTGTTGACGTTTTTGTCAATGTGTGACACGCACTGTCCACGCAATGTGGTTTGTTTTGACTATTCACACTCACTACCAACGTATGCAGTGCACTTTGTCAGATCTTGTGTCCACGCAATAGAGTTCATTATCGTGCACAATAGGTGCATAATCGTATGGTTTTTGTAATGTTTCTATGTAGTACCTGTAATCATAATGCCGTGTACGTAGATAAGATTACGTTCCAAGTTACGGAAACAAGTATCAACTGTTAATGTTTTTAACAAAATTATCCCGTTTCCTAGACAAAGATTACATGACCAACAATAGAAGAATTATAGAGGTATCAGTTACCTGCATGGTTTTTTAATACCTAATGTAATTAGATAAATGAACTATAGTTCTCCGTACAGTAGATCTCGCTTCTGTTACATTGATAATAATATCTAGAATAATAATTGATGATGCTATGTAAATATTTTTAAAAGAGTATGTAAAAGAGAGAATTTCAAAGATCTTTAGTTAATATTTCTGTCTAATTATATTATTATGATCTTTTAGGATTTAAGTTAAAATGATCTCTTCTTTATACGTAAGTAGGTATAATATAAAAGTGCTAATAGTGTAAACAGCTTTAAGTCATATTGTGGTTAGTTAGAATTAATATTGTGTTGTGTAATTTTGAATGTAAATATACTCGTAATACCTAATTTGGTTCATCTAGGTGTAAGAAGGAATTACATAGCCTTAAATTGTAAGTAAAACAAATACCTATTGCATGTCCGTTAGGATAAGCTGTTGTGTCTAAATAATTTTGTAACACCTAAATGTACACAGTTCAGAGCAATAAATGATATTTTTATCTTTATCTTTAAATCTTCGAATGCTTCCACTATGCTTCTGTAAATATTTCGAAATGCTCCTGAGTCATGACCGATTACGTTTATACCTACTCGCAAATATTGTTAGAAATTAGGTAGATAGTTAAATTTAGGGAGCACTTAAATAAGTTTTTGAAAACTAAAATAAAACTAAGGTGTTGCCGATATGGAGGCTCTAATAATAATGATTTATTTCTAGAGTCTATTCTTAATGTTACCTTATTTCTATGCCGGTGGACCCTTACGCAGCATTCTAACTAACGAGGCGTGAGAGGCGTGCTAACTGCTGCGTTAGCTGACTATCTGTCTCGCTCTATGATAAACAAGAGGGATGTATAACTAGATACTAAACATTTTTGCCAAATATTATAAAAATCGGTTGGTAAACAGAGCTATAGACAAATATACCATCTGTACAGGCGAAAGCAAATTATCGGGTCAAACCTAAGACACTCTCTCTGTGGACTTTGAAGACAGATCTTGGTGATGAGACTTTTAACAAACATCAGTACAATTTCACCAGATAGTCCTTTATTCGATGACATAAAAATAATGATGTAAGTTTATAACTTTGAATTAGTAAAATCGCCACTTTTGTTAAGTTTGCTTTATATAGGTACCTATTGTAGAACCAGTAGAACCTTGTAGGCAGCTGTATACGTCAATTTTAACAATAATAAATATGCAATTTAACTTCCATATTTACATTTACATAGGATTTAACTGGATTCGACAAAAGCTACTAAAATCTTTAAAGTATTGTATGTATAGCCCGAATCATACAAGGCAACGGATAAGAAATTACACATATAAGCTGCGGCAATATAATATAATCAACGTGCAGCTTTATGTGAGCTTTAGTCAGGATTGGATATTACGCAGCTTGCAACAAACTTCACATCCGTTCACATCCGTCGACTTGTATGATTCAACCTATACCTATTTGATTTGATTGGAACTGTTTGGAAGTGATTGGGTGCGCTTATTAATCTAACTAATTTCTATAATTGCGTACTCACACTATGCACATAAATATTTAATAAGCCTTTTTCAGGACAATCCCTTGATTAAGTGGTTGCGTTTGTAATGGCAGCCATATTGTGAGATATTCTACCTGTGGCACATGTAGTATCTAGAAGTGTTTCGAGTCTATGTTTGTTTAAGTCTATGAAACGAATTATCCCAGTGCGTAGTGTGACCGTTTGCAGTAGATTGCCTACTTCTTTAGTAGATTTTCATCTAAATTTGATAGGGCAGTACATTTTAAAAAATCTGTAGATTTCGGTAGAATTCATAAGTGCGATTTTCGTGATAGAACTCTACTCTTCATGCGATATGCGAGAATGACGTCGGTGTACTTTTGCTGAAGGCAGAGGCTCTGCAGTCCAGCGCAGACTGCTCCCTTCCCCAGGATGGCGATTCTGAAGGATGGCGAAATTTTCCACTCCCCGTGAAGTCAGAGGTTCAGCGCTGTCTGGGACCACAGTTTGCGTTTTTGAAGGACGGCGAGGTAGATTTAGTGGAAAAATTGCAATTTTAGTAGGTTTTTAAGTTTCACACACGTCACACAACACAACATAACCTTACTTTATTAATTTTCAAAACAAAACAATAATTCACGAAGTTCTCAAACCACTTTATTTATTATTTTGTACTCTAATTGCGTTACAGTAATTTGTTTATTTTATAGAACAAATAAGACACAGCGTATTGGCGCGTATTCAATGTGCTACCTACGTGTGAAGTAATGAAGTAGATTTGTGTTCATCCAATTATTATTGACCCTGGCAGAAGAAAATCAATCAAAATCATATTCAGGAATCATGGTTATTTCCAGAAGAACTAAGCTGAAATTCAGCTTTAAGTGTGTGGTCAAAGAAGTGAAATCATGAACTCAAAACTTTTGGTTTCTTTTAACAAAATAAATGTTTTTAAATATATTGGTCTTTAGTTTTATTCAATAAGGGAGGATTCATATTAGGCTGGGACGGGCCGAGCCGGTCGTGGCATGTTCCAAACATTGGATATAGTGTAGTCCGTTCCATATACAGACGGGACAGGATAGACAAAATGTAAGGAATGATCCAGCCCCTCTCATTCTCATATGAATCATCCCTAATGTGCACTAGCTAGTAGGTACACCTTATTCAATTCAATTCAATTCTTGTTTATGGCTTCTGTGAAGGTGTTTCACAATTTTGCCAATGTCTTGTATTTCACTGCCACCAAATGTAGAGAATTTGAACGGTTTCAATATGTTGTACTGTATTCATTACTCTAGTTTTTGGATTTTATACCTTTCACCTCTGAAACAAAGACAGTATAATCTATAAACACATAAGACGAACACACACACAACATTTACTTAATTATAATATAATTATTAGTGGTTAATACTATTTACAACTTAATATTATTGATTTTAATATATTTACATAGCATATTTAAAAATAGGGTATATACAAGGGGGAGGAGGGATTTGAAAGAGATGGGACGAGGGATTTCTGGGGGGATGGCATCGTATAGGGAGTACTGCATCAAAGGGCAACTAAAAAATATGTGGTCCACGTTTCCTTCATCGAGGCCGCACTCACACTGGGAGTGATCCCTAATCCTGAGTTTGGCCAGGAATACTGGGGTGCAAGGGTGGTTAAGTCGGAGGCGGCAAATTACAGATGTGGTTCTTTTATCTATTTTGATATATTTAGCAAACCAGGGTTTATGAGGTATTTCAGGCTGTATGTCTCCATAGAAGTACACCTTATTATAAATATTATAATGCTTGTGTCTACACTAATATTGCAAAGAACTTTAATCTTGCTTTAAGATTGCTTAATCTTATACTATCAACTACTATTCTAAGGTGGGCAAGTTGAGATGCTCACAATAAGATCTAATTAGGAATGAGATCCATAGATAAACTAAAGTACCCAACCAATTTAGTCTATCACATGAAAGCAATAACAGCGGGCAGAGCATATAGATGCAGTTGGACTGATGTGTTAAAGTGATCAGTTCATTGCTCCGGGTTATGCGGACCATACATTTTTTCGATCCCATCCTCCTTGTGGGGTACCTATCATTGAATAGATTTCCCGTACAATTGTAACAATAATGTTTGTGCCTTCCTCCTTTACCCGGGCTTAGGACCGGCATCATAAATGTAATAGGTATAGCATTTATGAGGCGGAGTTACACAAATCTCCATCTCTTGTCAAATCGAATGCAGCCTGCAATATGTATGAATAATGTTGTAGGTCCATACAAAATATATAGATACCGACAACATTCTGCAGTCAGGTGAAATTGAGCGCAGCCTGTATTAACACTTTATTTAGAGCAAAACAATTTATAACAAGCAAGCAAGCCGACCGGCTGACTAGAAGATGAAACACTTGTAGTAAAAATTAACTTACGTTTGCCTTCGACATGGACATGGTGCACTAAAACAATTGGTATCTTAATAAATCGTATACATTTTATAAATCTGTAGTCTTTAGATGCTACTTGCTTCCCTGAATTATCTGTGCAGGCGTGCAGCCAAACCTAACTTAGCAAATGGCATAGCAGTCAAACTTTCAACAACAAAACCTCCAGGTTTATAGTTTTTCATATGCCTATTTAAATAATTGAGTGAGGCTGTGCTAGCTGCATTAGCTAAATCGATAGATAAGTGCGATAAATTGGTCGTTGCATGCCGAAAGCAAGAAATTACTGACATAAAAAGCACAACAAAATAGAATTCACTTTTCAGACAAATCCACTAAAATTAATAAAGATTATTGCACGATAAGACTAGTAATTATTAGAAAATAAGAAAATGAACAGGTAATAGCTTGTAATTTACCTTGTTTTATGAAAATATTTCGATAAATTCTGCAAAATAAAACGAAACAAAAATTTTCACAACAAGGGATCATCTATTAATTACGTGAGACTCGAAACTACTCGAACGAAAGGGTGGGGGGGGGGGGAGGTGGTTTGGAAAAAAAACGATTTTTTTTTAACAAGAGGGCATATCATCAAATAGGTACCACGTGTATTTTTCGCTAGCGGCTCATTGCTTGCTAGGTAATAATTTACCCATGCAAGCCGATGACATTTTATTTTATTTAACAGCTTTTTTGCTAACTAAAATAAAAAATAATATTGATATCGTACGTTGACATGATTTGAGACTATAATTTTGTCATTAATGGTTATGGGAACCCCCTTAATAGATCCTTTTTTTTTTTAATTTAACCTGTGCTGTCCCACTGCTGTGCAAAGGTCTCCCCCAATTCCTTCCATTCCTTTCTGTTCTGTGCTACCTACTTATAATATACCTACTACTTTAAATTTTTCTGTGAATATTTCAGGCGTCTAACTGTTGAAGTTTAATTTGAAGGTTGATATCGAGCAAACATTTCTTGTATGGGAGCCCTTAAATATTTATTTTGATTTATTTATATTTTATAAAGCGAATATTTAACGAAATATTTAGCGAATATTTCAAGCGTCTTGATTTTACCATAATATCGAGCGAATACTGACTAAAATTCACGTTTGTTGAATAGGAATTTTTAATATTTATTTTATTCCATTTTTAGGGTTCCATACCCAAAGGGTAAAAACGGCATCCTATTACCAAGACCCCGCTGTCCGTCAATCTGTCAGTATGTCACCAGGCTATATCTTATGAATGGTGATAGCTACGAGTAGTACGCTGAAACATTCACAGAATATTAAGTTCGATATTTCCTTTACAAATAAATAATTAAGATTAAGTATACAAACGGGGACTTACATACTTATTATTATTATTTGTTGGTATAGCGGCGTACAATATCATCTGTGATCACCTTTCTAGCTTTTAAGGTTCATGAGATACAGGTCGCGGCAAAATGGCGTATGTCGGTAAATGTTGGCAAAACAGCTGCTCTGCTCACAGGCGGACAGCGCATCCTACCTCCGCCACTAAAACTCCGTGGGGAAGAAATTAAATGGGAAAGTACAATAAAGTACTTAGGCGTTCACATCGATAGAACGCTAAGAATGTGCCCCCAAGTAGACCACGCCGTTAGACAAGCAAAGGCTGCCAGAGCTCTCCTCCGACCAGTGCTAAGTTCGAAGCTCCCTCTACGAACAAAGGTTGGAATATACAAAACCTATATAAGAACCAGGCTAACATACGCTGCACCATCCTGGTATGCCTTATGTTCAGAAAGCCAGAGAAAACGTCTACAAATCGTTCAGAATGTCTCCCTAAGGATGTGCACCGGAGCTGGGCGATACGTCCGGAACGACGTAATCGCCCGGGACGTTGGAATTGAGTCAGTGGGGGAATTCGTGGCTCGATTGGCTCGCGGTATGTACGACCGCGCCGACAACGGGCCGCACCCCCATCTGAGAAATATTGCCCCTCTACACACACGCCCACCTGACGTCAAAGCACATCGCGCGCTCCCTCGCGAGATTTTGCGTGAAAATGACGACGATAGCAATACCAACAACGAGGAAGTTACTAAAACATAGTTAAAGCAAAAAAAAAATGAGTAATACAATGGACGTAAACGCAAAGACCGATACGTCTCACGCCTAAAAGCCACCGAGAGGCCATCTGGCACCGGCGGCAAACCATATTCCCCAGAGGTCGTAGCCTCTGGCGCCCAGCCTTGGCAAAGGGGAGAGACCCCGAGGCCAATACTCACCACACCAAAGAAGGTGGTGGAAGGACCACAGATGATGGTCGCGGCATATAAGTCTAGCGCTTAGCGAAGTGTGGAGGGGGTGGCTGCGCATTAGTTTAGTATGGCGGTCAACATGCGCAGCCATCCCCTCTACAGTACCCTAGGGCTGATGGTACTTAAGTGCCACATCTTGTAAAGCCTGGTTTAGACAGTTGAGTTTTAGTAATAGGTCCCCGTTTTTACCCTTTGAGTACGGAACCCTAAAAATCATTAGTATGCGAAACCGCGTACCAAGTTTCATCGAAATTGGTTGAAAAAGTCCTAAGTTGCTAACAAAAGTCATATGACTAGTGGACGACCCCAAACCAGTTAATAGTCCATCGCTATTATTTGTTACTACTTTCTATGGTAATACTGATGCATACTGTACCTTTTATAAGCTGTGGTGAACGAACATGTTTATTTCCATTTTTAATCTGTGGTTTTTAGAGAAAAAAAATTTAATGGTTTAGTTGGTGAGAATAGTGCTTGCCCAAAACATTCAATAACATTCCACGTAAATAACAATCATAAATTACTACGCTATATCTTTAGCCTTTATATTATTGTAAATATTGTAATAATAACTAATTAGTCATCCATCTTCATATGCCTAGCCGGCATAGAATCTATGGCCATAGATTGGAATTTCTAGGGCACAATGGATTCTCGGCGACTAGATCCTAAGACTGCGTGTTTTGTGCCGCTTTGTAACAACAAACAACTGATGTGTCCCAATAAACAGTTTTTTCATGTTCCGATTTCAACAAAGATTGAATGGTGTGCCGCTGTGAATAAGCCAAACGTACCTAAAAGCTCACTCTATATTTGCGAAGACCATTTGAATGTAAGTACATTTGCATTTGTTTCCATCACATCACTCACTCATGACTTAACGAGTTTACTGGTTAATTAAATCTAAAGTATAGACCAGTTATGTAAAGACACATTAAAGAAGAATTAAAATTTTGTCATTATTTATTTTTATCAATTTTCAGCTCGAGGAAGATCTTCTAAACTACCAAGACTGGAAAGAAAATATTGTTTCAAGACCATGTTTAAAACCACAAGTTAAACAAAGTATAGACCAGTTATGTAAAGACACATTAAAGAAGAATTAAAATTTTGTCATTATTTATTTTTATCAATTTTCAGCTCGAGGAAGATCTTCTAAACTACCAAGACTGGAAAGAAAATATTGTTTCAAGACCATGTTTAAAACCACAAGTTCCCAAGACCCTAAAAAATATATATGGTGGTCTTTTTCTGTCTACCTCAGTAGTAATCAATGAAGACTTAGTGTCCAGCAAAGCGACTAAAATTGAACAAACAGAAAAAGCTACTTCATGCAAACCAATGTGCTACAGCAAAACTGTTCAAGTGAATCCCACAATAATGCATCGTTCTGTGGGTGTAAGCCAAAGGAAACGTAAATGGGAGGACTTCAAAGAAGTACTTCAGGAAGATTTATTAACTTCTTCAATGGGATCCACCACTGAATTCACGGAAACAGAAAGTTCAATTACGAGTACATTAATGGTGAAAAAAGTAGAGGGACGAAATTTTATACTAAAGCTGATTAAAAATGATCCCTTTGAATATATAGGCCTCCCGAAACAGTTTTATTGGCTTATTGAGCATATAGAAAAGAATTGCAAGGTACCATCATTACATACTATCATAACCCTGTATAAAATTAAAAATAATGATACATTTAAAAGAGTTAAAGATTTGTTTGAAATGTCAATTGCTACGGTATGGCGTGTTTTTTTCAAAACTTTAAGAATGTTAAGTCTGTTCTTTGCACAGTTCCTGTATTGGCCATCCAAACCAGATATAAAAAAAAATTTACCACCAGCATTCCGTTGTAATACAGACTTTTCTAGTATTGTGAACGTCATAGATGCTTTTGAAATTCAGATAGAAAAACCCAACAAACCTATAAACCAAGCCTTGACTTGGTCTCAATATAAACAGTGCAACACAATTAAGTATTTAATCGGTGCTACTCCTGATGGCCTAATCACATTTATATCTGAAGGATATGGTGGGCGAATATCAGATATGTATTTGGTGGAACAAAGTGGTTATTTAGAATCAGTACCAGAAAATGCTACTATTATAGCTGACCGTGGTTTTAAACACCTAGAGACACATTTACTACAAAAATGTGTTAAAGTGTTACGTCCACCAAGCGTCATGAAAGACATAAAAATGACTAAAAGTGAAGTAATTGACAGCAAGGTTATAGCTAGTTTGCGAATTCACATAGAAAGAGTAATAAGGAGAGTACGTCTTTTCAAACTTCTGAAGCCACATGCTGTGGTAAATAACAAATTGGTAAATGTGCTTGATGACATAGTTGTTATTGCCTGTGGACTCATAAATTTACAATCTCCTATTGTAAAAAAATAATTCCTGGTTATTTATTTTCAGTCAAGAAATTAACATAGTTTTTTTCTAATTTATAAACATGAACTATCCAAACTAAAACTGAAACCTCACCTCGTGCAAATAATGTACAGACAATGAATTACTGCATTGTACATTATTGGCTCCCACGTCTCCCACTAAAAAGAGACGTCCACAAATATGGTATATTACTCAGAGAAAAATCTAGCCAAGATGATATTATTATTATAATTATGCATTGACATAAAAACATTACTCCAAACGACATTCTACTGGGGGATGACCATATGATGAGACCAATATGTTTGCCACCAAACACTATACTTCGTCCTAACATTCCACAGTGGACTCCTTTTTAGTGGGGGGTTGTTGCGAGTAAAGCTTAATTTATTATATTTCTTGTGAAATGATAAGTAGTGCACCTATTTGTTTGTAGTGAAAAATAAACAATAACTGTTTATAATGAAGGATAAATAAAAAGAACTGATAAAATACAGCATGTTTTATTTACAGTCGATCAACTTTTTACAATATTTACCATTTTCTCAAATATATATTTTTTCCAAAAAAGTTCAGCATCGGAAATCAATTTTTCCACATACAGTCTATCATAAAACTGCCAAAAGGAATGTATGTTCTTATTGTTCTCAAATTTCGGATCTGCTATACAAAACAAAGCTTTTTTTTTGTTCATAGCATGCATCTGCAACTGTGTCTGTGCTTTCCACTTAGCAGATATGGTATTGTCTTTGACATAATTTTTCATTGACTTTTCCGAATAGGGACACTTAATTTCTACTGTGAATTCTTCACAGACACCGTCTGGTGATGCTCCTATAAATGGTGTGATTAGTTTAAATCCACACGCCTTTACCTTCACATTCATTGTTTTTTCTACTTCTTTGAGATCTTCTTTTTTTAAAAGTTTCCCTCTTTTAATGGCAATGGTCTCCGGCACTTTGTATCCTCCTAGTATTGATTTTACTAAAACCCCGTCAGTGTTACAACTGTTTACCTCGTGTATTTTAGAGGCTGATATACGCCCTTGTTTCTGGGTATGCCACATAGCACAGTCAGCCTGAGTACGTGTTTTCTCTTCTAATGCATTTATAATGCTGGTGGTCAAAATATTTTCACCAAATATTTTCAAGTTTTCAAAATCATGTCGTTCTAACGGTAAGTTTTTTAAAAATTCAATAAGCCCGATTACAGTGGCGCCAGCGTAAATTTAATAGCAACGTAAGAAGCGTCCTCTCAATCGAATGCCTAAAGTGAAAAAGAGACAGAACTATGCTATTTAGCTAATATAATTACGATGGCGCCTCTGTAATCGGGCTTAATGACTATTTTAAAAATGGTATAATCATCCATACTCGTATCTTGAACTTTATTATTATAGTTGATAATCAGAGAGTCGTCTGTTTTGCGGCTTTTGCATTCTTCTAAGAAAGAATCTAGATGCAAAGCTGGTGGGAGCATTGGTGCACTATGTCGTTTTCGTGTGCCCAATTCTTTTGCTAACACGCATCTATTTTGGATCACTGCCTCGGCTAATTTTGGTTGTGCCCAATAACAGCTTATCGATGTGGGTGATGGTTCTTCAGATCGTTTTATAAGCCACATTGTGAAACAAATAGTGTGTTTGCAGCCACCTTCACTTGCTGCACAATCTTTACATTGTATATTTGTGATTGTTTCGTCAACTTCGTTGATGATTGCCACCACAGTGTACATTTTGCATCTCACTCTATGCTCTGGAGTCACTCTGCCTTTAACATAACAAAGTGGATTTTCTCTTTTTATTTCGACAAACCCCACTGATGTCTCGACATAAGCATCTCTGGATGATATTAATGCTTTTGCTCCGCGAATTTCGGCCACGTTATAGGCGTCGTTTTCTCGCATATACAACGTGTAACAGAAAGGTTCAACAATACTGAACGGTATGTATGTGTATCCAGTCACGAATCACCTGTATGAATTTTAAACTTCTAAAGTCAACTTATTTTTTCCATATAAAACTAAAAAATATTTTTTTCCTATTATTTTGGACAACCCTAAAGTAGTGAGTTCGGTGACCGGGCGCGGCGCGGCGCGGCCCGGCTCGCGTCAATCGGTTTCATGTCGCCGCCGCCGCACGCCGACAAGGCGCCGCCGTCGCCTTTCGGCACCGCGCCGTAGCTCCGCGCCCCGCGCGCCGCTCGCTACCCCCGCTGCCGTCGGCCCGACACGCGAACTTGGCTTGAGCGCGCCTTACTTTTTAAAGTAAATCAACGAGGAAATGCTAGAGTTAGGCTACGTAATGCTGTTTTAGGAAGGAGGCTAATTACCTACTTTAGATACTTAGACCTACCTAGTACCTAGTCGAGACCTAATTCAGTAAACTATTGCAAAATGAAATTGAGGTAGATAAGTACCTAATCGTATCCAGTTCCATAATTACTTACCTAATGTTTTAATTTAGCGCGTAAATGAAATACCTAAGAATTTTCATAATTATTATGAATACTTACGAGTACCTACATTGTGTAGATACCCAATTTAAGAATCCTATCTTAGGCAAATACCTATTTAGGTAAGTACCTACTTAAGTACCTAATTGTTGTTAAAATAATGGTTTATTGGGAATATTATTAATTTAGTAATGGTATCCCCAATATATGTATAACTTACCCTATTTGATTAATATTTAATTAACCCTAAAATATGTACCTACCTAATATAATTCGATTTTAATTAATAAATTTTAAGTAATGAATGTATTTAAATCTCTTTAGTAATACATAATATAGTTTATTTAAGTAACTTTAGCTTAAGGAACAACATTAATATTATGGTAACAAAATAAAATTATTCTATTCTATTCTAATTGAAGCAGTACTGTAGTATGAAGAAGCCGTATTGTAGTATGAAGTAGTTTTAAGGTACTAAACTCTCTTTGTATCGAATATGCGAGTAGTCAATAATAAACCTTTATACCGAACAAACGTCGTTTAATTCTTCATGGCGACCCTGCCAGTTCTGTGAAATGTAACGCGATATCACCGCTACCGGCCGGCGCGGCCCCGGCGAGCCCGGCGAAAACCGCTGATGTGCGCGAATTCCTGTGTGCCTCGGTGCTCAAGTTAGAACTTTTATAACATTGAACATTTTTTTTGTCATTGAAACTTTACCGAAGAAGAAATTATTTCTATAAAAATGTGTCAATCGAAAGTGGAAAAAGAAGACGTTTTTATATCACAAACTTCGAACGGAGGAAACGAAGAGAACTATAGTAATATGAAAGGTCAACTTCAGAATATTTACATACTGCTGATTGTGGTACTGGCCATCATAATGTTATTTTCACTATTTTATCTGGCAAGAAAATACAAGAATATGCATGTAAGATGGATAGACTCGCAGGCCGCGAGAGGAACATTGGAAAGAATTAGAAACTCTTTCCGAAGGAGAGCAACGGACGGCGATAATTAATTAAAGAGATCTCCATTTCTTCGAATTTCGTCAAATTCGTCAAGAAATTCGTGGATACCTAAGTAATGTGAATAATACCGTGAGTGGAAATATAGGGTTGGCTATAGCCGTCCGGTACCTGATTTTGATGAAGGTGCGAGTTTAGGGGTATCATTGGGGTCCACCTGAAGCCCTTCCAGCAATTTTTTTTTGCCGGAAACGTAGTTTAAATTAATTATGATTAAATTAAAATTTGATAAAAAAAAGTGAAATGGAACGCAATGTTGAGAAAATGGTACAATATTAAGTTGTCAAACTGAGTTAAACGAAACGTATCGTTATCGTTAATAAGTTAGGTGTGAAACAAAAAATAGGTTAGGTTAGGTTAGAACATGACAAACAACGCACGAGCCGAGCGAGCGAAGCGAGCGTGCCGCGGCAGCGGCCGGCGAAGTGCCAGAAGCGAACCGCCTTAATAAGTTAGGTGTGAAACAAAAAATAGGTTAGGTTAGGTTAGAACATGACAAACAACGCACGAGCCGAGCGAGCGAAGCGAGCGTGCCGCGGCAGCGGCCGGCGAAGTGCCAGAAGCGAACCGCCTTAATAAGTTAGGTGTGAAACAAAAAATAGGTTAGATTATTGATTCTCGAAGAATATGATTTTAAAATAGTGTACATAAAAGGTAAAGATAATTCAGTCGCAGATGCATTATCTAGAGTTTATATAATATCAAATGAATTAAAAGGGATGAAAGAACAAGTTTTAGCTGTAACAACTAGAGCTCAAAAGAGAAGGATGGAAGAAGAAGACCGAAAGAAACAGGGGGAAGAAGTACAAGCTGAGTTTAATGGAAACCAAGACAAGTGGCCTGATCACCCACGTGTCGTGGAATTATTAAAACAGCCGAGTGATTCTATTGAAATGAAGTTAGTAGAAAATGAAGTCATAAGTAAATTAAAAAAGAAAAACGTAAGAATGGAAGAAAAGGAATGTTTTGTGTATGTACCAAGTAGTATGTTATTATGTGTTAATTTAAGCTTCAAAATGCATTTTTCGCGAGACGAATTTGCAACAAAGCTTGGGGAATTTTGCAACAGAATAAAGATAAAGGAACTATGCATAGTCAAAAATGAAAAGAATAATGAATTTATAAAGGGTTTATGTAGTGTAATTAAATCATTAAAAGAATGGAAAGGTCCCCGTATATGTGTTCTTAGAGGTATAAAAAGAATATACGATGAAAAAGAAAAGCAATTTATTTTAAATGATTATCACTTATTGCCCACGAGTGGACATGTAGGGATAAATAGAATGACGAATAATATTAAAAGAAAATACTACTGGCCAGGTCTAGATTCGGATATTCGAAGATATATTGGTAAATGCGAAATGTGTCAGAAGATGAAACAAGGTAAGTATACTAAGCAACCAATGACTATAACTACCACAGCTTCGACCGCTTTTGAAAAAATCTTTCTTGATTTGGTTGGTCCCTTGGAAAAGGATGAGCATGGAAACTGTTATATACTAACTCTTCAATGTGAGTTAACGAAGTTTATAGAAGCTTATCCCTTACCCAACAAAGAAGCAGTTAGTGTAGCCAAAGCCTTCGTAAATAATTTTATTTTGCGTTTTGGTATTCCGAAAACTATAGCTACGGATAGAGGAACTGAGTTTATCTCTCAAGTTATGGAGCAAGTGTGTAAATTACTAGAAATTGAGAAATTTATATCGACCGCATACCACCATCAATCAATTGGTTCGTTAGAAATAGCTCATAAGCATTTGGGTGCATTTTTAAGAACTTATTGTACAAATAAACATTTTTCTTGGTCCCACTGGATACCTTATTGGTGTTTTAGTTATAATACTTGTGTAAACACTCAAACTAAATATACGCCTTATGAACTTGTATTCGGAAGACAATGTAAAATATCAAACCGTATAGAAGAAAATGTAGAACCATTGTATAACCTTGATGATTATTGTGCAGAACTAAAATATAAAATGCAAGTAGCCTAAAGTGATGCTAGAAAAAATCTGTTAGCGTGTAAGGAAAAACGAAAACAAAATTATGATAGGAATAGTAACCCTATATCTTATAACATGAACGATTTAATTTTAGTTAAGAATGAATGTGCGCGTAAATTAGATTATGTTTATAATGGTCCTTTTAAAGTGTTAGAAGATTTAGATATTAATGTGAAGATTGAACGAAACGGAAAGGTAGATATAGTTCATAAAGATAGAACAAAGATGTTTCGGAACTAGTTTAAGTTTGTAGAATAAGAATAAGTTTGTAGAATTAATTGTGTAGAATAAGAACATTTTCTCTTTCACCCCCGGAGGTGAAGCGGTACTGTAGTATGAAGAAGTCGTATTGTAGTATGAAGTAGTTTTAAGGTACTAAACTCTCTTTGTATCGAATATGCGAGTAGTCAATAATAAACCTTTATACCGAACAAACGTCCTTTAATTCTTCATAATAAACAAACCGACAAACACAACATAAGTAAAAATTAATAAATGACCCTGTATTAACATTATTTCACACTTTTGGAACAAATTAAAAATAACACATAAGTTAACGATTTTTAAAATATTTTCCTTAAAAAAATCCAGAAAAAATTAAATAGTGATTATTGCTAATGACAATTAACACAGATGTTGTTAATTGTTCTTATAAACATATCTACATTCGGTCGACTCCCGCGACGCGCGTGTTTGGCCTGAACGTGGCATTTACCTGAAATTAATATATACATGTTAGAAAGTTTGTAAAAATCAACAGATATCATTCACTGACTTATACATCAAAAACCTAACCCACTTCCAGATGACCTAGAAACTTGATATTTGGCATCAAGGTAGACTATCAGGCACATACAAAGGAAAAAATCTAAAACTTTGAACTTTTACCCCCCAACCCTACATAATAGGGGATGAAAGCTTGTATGAGACTTCCACAAATTTTCATGCTATAAGTCTAAATAAAAATTGATATAAAGACTCCCTGTTAGAAATAATAAAACACGTATTTCAGGGTTTTTAATAAATCAGCCCCCAACCCCTAAAATTGGGGGATGAAAATTTTTATATCACATTCGAAACTTTTGATGCCAGAAGTCAGAAAATGGATATACGAACTCGTTGTAATAGATAATAAAACACAATTTCAGGATTCTTAATAAACCACCCCCAAACTCTAAAACTGGGGGATGAAAAATTGATAATGTCCAAAAATTGACAATGGTACTTTATTACAAATATAATCAAACACGTATTTCAAGATTTTTATTAAATCTCCCCCTAACCTTTAAAACTAGGGGTTAAAAGTTGGTATGAGACTTCCGCAAGTTTTGAAGCTAGAGATGTGAAAATCGATAAAATTACTCTTTGTAGTAAACTACAAAAAGAAGTGAAATCCAACAAAAACATTTACATGTGAAATGAAGCCAAGTCACAGTTCCCACTATCAAAAAGTTGTCAGATATCACGTAAAGCCAAGCGTCTTACTCTACACTCCTTACTCTACAAGTCCTTACTTCACAGACTCTACACCTTAGTCAATATATGCGGCTTGGCTGTTTCGCTAACTGCGCATGGGTGTAAAGTGAAGATTAATACTGTTATACAAACAGTTCTTGTTGTAACGAAACGGCCAAGTCACATATATTGACTAAGCTGTAGAGTTTGTGGAGTAAGGGCTTGTAGAGTAAGGCGTGTAGAGTTAGAAGCTTGGCTTTACGTGAGATCTGACAACTTTTTGATAGTGGGAACTGTGACTTGGCTTCATTTCACATGTAAATGTTTTTGTTGGATCCTTCTTTCCGGAAACAAGAAAGCCAGCTGTCTGTTCCGTTTCCTGGCGATACGGATCAGGGACCTGATTTTTTAACTTTCCACAGCTTGGGAGCCGTGGTGGTCTAGTGGTAGATACAATCGTGAGGTCGTGGGTTCAAATCCAGGTCCCGTACCAATGAGTTCTTCGGAATTTATGTACGGAATTTAGCACCACGGGCTTTTCGGTGAAGGAAAACATCGTGAGGCAACCTGCATACGTCATTACGGACAATACAAATACAAAATGAAAATATAATTACCGTTTAGTCTCTAACAGGCGACAGCGACGTATTTATCGATCAGCTGCCTATCTATGTCTACGGGTGGACGTCCTACGGACTATATAATTACCGTTTAGTCTCTAACAGGCGACAGCGACGTATTTATCGATCAGCTGCCTATCTATGTCTACGGGTGGACGTCCTACGGACTATATAATTACCGTTTAGTCTCTAACAGGCGACAGCGACGTATTTATCGATCAGCTGCCTATCTATGTCTACGGGTGGACGTCCTACGGACTATATAATTACCGTTTAGTCTCTAACAGGCGACAGCGACGTATTTATCGATCAGCTGCCTATCTATGTCTACGGGTGGACGTCCTACGGACTATATAATTACCGTTTAGTCTCTAACAGGCGACAGCGACGTATTTATCGATCAGCTGCCTATCTATGTCTACGGGTGGACGTCCTACGGACTATATAATTACCGTTTAGTCTCTAACAGGCGACAGCGACGTATTTATCGATCAGCTGCCTATCTATGTCTACGGGTGGACGTCCTACGGACTATATAATTACCGTTTAGTCTCTAACAGGCGACAGCGACGTATTTATCGATCAGCTGCCTATCTATGTCTACGGGTGGACGTCCTACGGACTATATAATTACCGTTTAGTCTCTAACAGGCGACAGCGACGTATTTATCGATCAGCTGCCTATCTATGTCTACGGGTGGACGTCCTACGGACTATATAATTACCGTTTAGTCTCTAACAAGGCGACAGCGACGTATTTATCGATCAGCTGCTTATCTAAGTCTACGGATGGACGTCCTACGGACTATATAATTACCGTTTAGTCTCTAACAAGGCGACAGCGACGTATTTATCGATCAGCTGCCTATCTATGTCTACGGGTGGACGTCCTACGGACTATATAATTACCGTTTAGTCTCTAACAAGGCGACAGCGACGTATTTATCGATCAGCTGCTTATCTAAGTCTACGGATGGACGTCCTACGGACTATATAATTACCGTTTAGTCTCTAACAAGGCGACAGCGACGTATTTATCGATCAGCTGCTTATCTAAGTCTACGGATGGACGTCCTACGGACTATATAATTACCGTTTAGTCTCTAACAAGGCGACAGCGACGTATTTATCGATCAGCTGCTTATCTAAGTCTACGGATGGACGTCCTAAGATAATTACCGTTCAGTCTCTAATAGGCGGCAGCGGCGGCGGCGTGTGCCAGACGGCGGAGGACGTCCTCTGGATCCGCGCGCGCTCGATGCTCGGGAATATCTCCGTGATGTCGGGAGAGTACACGCCCACTTTGAACCACTCGTCGACAATGTTCTTGCAAATTCGCTTCTGTATCCAGAGTTGGAGGAAACGGACCTGGACAAAAAAATAACAGTTTTTAGGGTTCCGTACTCAAAGGGAAAAACGGGACCCTATTACTAAGAATTCGATGTCCGTCTGTCCGTCTGTCACCGGGCTGTATCTCATGAACCATGATAGCTAGGCAGTTGAAATTTTCACAGAGTATGTATTTCGGTTGCCGCTATAACAACAAATACGCTATAACAATAAAAACAAAATAAAATAAATATTTAAGGGGGGCTCCCATACAACAAACCTGATTTTTTTGACGTTTTTCGCTCTATATTTATAATGGTACCAGGTAGATGCTTCAAATTTTCACAGAATATTTAGTTTTATATTCCCTTCAATAATAAATAATAAAATTGAAATAAAATAAATATTTAAGGGGGGCTCCCTCCCATACAGTACGGAACCCTCCGTGCGCGAGTCCGACTCGTACTTGGCCGTTTTTTTAGGCATTGTGTCTTTTGCAATCGATAGACTACACTCACAGATATACACTCCGCGCCACACAAGTTGATGGATGTGAAGTTAGCCACTAGCTGCGCAATATCCAATCCTGACGAGACGTGACCCACGTCACGTCAAGCCGCACGTTGGTTGGCTATTGCGCAGCTAGTGGCTAACTTCACATCCATCAACTTGTGTGGCGCGGAGTATACAGGGTTATTTCTAATCAATTAGCATCCTTTCAGGGGCTTATTCTGTACATCAAAACTAACAATTTTTGTTCCACGACTTTTAATAATTCTCAAAAAAAATAATTTTGTTTTTCCATAGAAAAATGTCGTTCACCCTCGACAAAATGTATGGAACAGCTGATTTTTGAAATTAGTTTTAACAAAGGTCGTAGAACAAAAGTTGCTAGTTTTGATGTACAGAATAAGCCTTTAAGAGGATGCTAATTGATTAGAAATAACCCTGTATGGTCCTGGTCCAAGACTTGCCACCCGGCCTATACAAACTTACTTTTTTCACGATAGAAATAATACAACCAACCAAAATAAGTAGAATCATAGTTAAAAAAATCTTTCCATAGAAAAAAGGATCATTGCATGTTCCGAAAATTTTAATTAAAAACGGCTTGAATCCAGTGTTTCTGTAGTCTCGATTAGATGGTTCATATTCATATTTATTGATTACATATTTTTTTTTTTTTTGTTATCTGACTTTAATTTTGACTTTAATCTCCATCACTATTTTCTCTAGCCGCCGCTGTAGGAGTCCCTGTGTCGCGGTGGCTAGTTCCTTTTCAAACTGTTCAAAAGTGCTATATTAAATGTTTACAATATGTAATTCATATGTACCTATACATGCGTAATGAATGAGTTATGAATATCGTATATTCCAAGAAAAAAAAAAGTTAATCGCGTTAATTATTAATATAAAAATCATTAGTAGTATTAGTAATAAATTTAGTAAATATTATTTAATTTTGTTAATGTAAGATTGCAAAAAGCACGCAAAGTAGTGATTCGTATGTAATAATAATAATAATTGTGATTAATCCTTACTAATATTATAAATCCGAAAAGTTTGTTGGTTTGTTGGTTTGTTACTCTTTCACGCACCAACGGAGCAACGGATTGACTTGATTTTTGGCATGGACATAGTTTAAAAGGCGGAAGGAGCTTTAGGATACTTTTTATCCCGAAAAATTGCATAGTTCCTGTAGGACAAGACAAAAACCATCGAAAGCGAAACTGTCGCCACTATCACAAAGACGCTAAGTGGTTAATTCCTCTATGACGCTAATATGGACTAACGAAACGTCACAGCGAAACGTAATTAGATGACAGGTGACATTATCTGCAGACTTTTATAAATCACAAGTAGCATGGCATGGCAAGGGGACAAATTGTTTTTCCACCATTATATCCCCTTGAAGAGGAAATAAAGTATGGATTGAAAATGACAACTGACATTAAAATTGGATAAAATGTTTTTTTCCCTCTGCATGCTACATGTTACTATGACGTTTAATACCAGGCCGTCATTTTGTCTGACATTAAAAATATTTTTAAATCTTCTATCATTAGAGGTTTAACATGTTTCTTTATTCTACCTTTATGGTACAGAATCATCATATTATACTTTAATATTATCAATCCGAAAAGATTGTTAGTTTGTTCCTCTTTGACGCAGCAACGGAGCAAAAGATTGACCTGATTTTTGGTATGGATACCTATGGTTTAAAAGACAGAAAGTGAAAATAGGATACTTTTTTATCTCGAGAAAATTCGTGATTCCCATGGGATAGGACAATAACTGTTTCTCAGCAATGGAGCAACGGATTGACTTGATATTTGGGGTGGGCATAGTTTGGAAGACGGAAAGTGACATAGGATACTTTCAATAACGAAAAAATTGTGGTTCCCGTAGGACTTAACAATAAATTTTTCTCAGCAACGGAGCAACTTGCCTTGGCTTATTGCATGAATATAGTTTGAAAGACGAAAAGTGACATAGGCCACTTTTTATTCGAAAAAACTTTAACAGTTCCTGTAGGATAGGATAAAAACTAAGTAAGCGGGCTGCGGTAGCAGCCGTCTAAGCGCTAGAAATAACCTGTCATGGTAAGTTTAGGACGTTCCTACATTTTTCGCACTCCTTAGCGGCACTCAACAGCGCTAGCCCAGACTCGGGCTCCATAACGGAGCTTGCGCTCTCGCCATAATGACGGAGTGTTTCGGAGCACAAGACACATCGTCATCCACCACTCGGGACTAACCAGTACTGAACGTCAGACAGCATTCCAACGCCCTGGTCCCAGTGCAGCGGGTCAGTCATAGTAGCCCAGCCTCTTCTCCTCTGCCTCTTCAACTGCAGAGGGCAGTGAGAACGGCCATCGCGATACCGACACCTCTCTTCCCCTGCAGCCCCACTGCGTCTGCCAACACGTTGACGGCCTAGCGGAAGGTAGGGTAGGTGGCGGCACCCACACCACCAGTTCCATATATCCCACCGCGGCCGCGCGACCGCGACAAGAGGGAGGATTGCAGGCATGCCAAAGCTGCTTTCCCAGCCCTGAACAGAAACATAACAAACGATCTATTGAAGTTGCAGCGACAAGACCTCCGACTTATGGTAGGGCTCATTACTGGTCACTGCAACTTGAATAGTCACATGTATAAACTGGGAGCCACCGACAGCCCACTCTGTCGTGGTTGCCTGCAGGAGAATGAAACGGTAGAGCATGTTTTGTGGCATTGCAAGGCCACGGCAGAAACTAGAATCGCTTGCGGGTTGCATGACGCTACTATTGCTTTATCATCAGCATCGACATCATCATCCTCATCGCTATCTGGTACACCATCCAAGCCACTGGAGCAGTTATGCCAGCGGCCCAGAGCCACGCTCCGTTATTTTAAGGAGCTGGGCTGGCTCGGGTAGACGCTGGAGGGGGAAATGCACAAAACACCCCATGCGGGACGTCAGTGCAGGACTTATCGCCCCTACATCGAATAAGAATAAGAATAAGAATCCCACCGCGGCCCCTAATCCTCGGCTGTCATATCAGAGTCCAGGAAGCAGCCTTGCTTTATGAAACTAAGAAAGGTTATTCCCAGCAAGTAAATGGAGATAGAGAGACAGAAAAGAAGCCACACCCAGCGCAGCAGGAGGAGCTGGAGTTCATATGCCTGGCAGACGGAGCAGCACTAGAGCAAAATCTTAACCGAGAAATTAACATATTTACAAACGGCAGCAATATTAAAGGGAAAGTTGGGGCGGCATTATCCATTTGGGATGATGCCGTTGAAATTAGTACCCGCAAGCTGAAATTGGCCGATTGGTGCTTCATGTACCAGGCCGAGTTATTGGCACTTCTTGAGGTAACCGAAAAAGCAAAAATATTTTGTGACTCCAGGTCTGCACTGGAAACGGTAGTTGGCGTATCTTCCCTCCATCCCTTAGCAGTAAATTCAAAGCTAACATAAAGTTACTACAAGCACAAAATAAAATAGTGAAACTTTATTGGATTAAAGCGCACGCGGGGTTGTAGAGAAATGAGAGAGCGGACCAGCAAGCAAAGGAAGCAGCACTGCACTCGAAGTGCAGACCTATTTACGATAACTGCCCCGTTTCATTCGCTAAGCGAGAAATCCGAAAGGACTCTCTTGACGAGTGGAACCAGCGGTATCAGGATGGACACACAGCGGCGGTAACCAAAACATATTTTCCGGATGCAAGGGCGGCATACAAGATCGTAAGAGAAATAGCACCAGTGGGAATCATAACTCAAGTGCTGACGGGGCATGGTGGGTTTTCCCAATACTTACATCGTTTTAAGTTGAGGGAAAGCCCATCGTGCTTCTGTGAACCCACAAAAGAGGAGACTCATGTGCAGTGGCACATAATCTTGGAATGCCCAGTTTATGGAAAGCAGAGATTTGATTTAGAACAAAAAATTGGAATTAATCTAACACGTAAAAACCTTAGAAACAATTTTATCGAATTTTTGCACAAATATTTGTAAAAAAGCAATAATTAGGAACAAGTAGGTTTAAACTTTGCTGTACCATTGTAAGTTGTTTATACACTCCAACCGTAACTTAACCAACAAAAGCATTCCTCTAAGGTATTTTGATATTTGTCGGTTAGGTTAGGTTTCGCAGCCGACATAAACATAAGCCAAAATCAAAATATAACGCGGGCGAAGCCGCGGGTAAAAGCTAGTAGTATAATAATTTCCGAAACAGCGGACGTGGGATGCATTGCGATGTGGTGGCGGTTGACAGAGGCCTCACCCCGCTCTCCCTGGCGAACGAGAACTGGCGCAGGCCATCGGTGCTCAGCACCGATGATCGCGAGGCGGTATGGAAGAGCAAGGAGCTGCACGGGCGGTTCTATCGGGCCCTAACAGGACCCGATGTGGACCTGCTGGCGTCGGTGGCCTGGCTACGCTTCGGTGACCTCTTTGGGGAAACCGAGGGTTTTGCCTGTGCAATTGCGGACGAAGTTATCTTGACGAACAACTACCGGAAGTATATCCTGAAGGACGGTACGGTCGACATTTGTCGGGCATGCCACCGTCCTGGAGAATCACTCAGGCATATTACTTCTGGTTGTTCTCATCTTGCTAACGGCGAGTATTTGCACAGGCATAACCAAGTGGCCAGGATCATCCATCAGCAACTTGCTCTTCAATATGGCCTTGTCGAGTCTGAGGTGCCGTACTATAAGTACGCACCGGCGCCAGTTCTCGAGAATGGTCGTGCGTTGCTCTACTGGAACCGCTCTATCATCACGGACAGGACTATTGTCGCCAATAGGCCTGATATCGTGGTGGTCGACCGGTCCCAGCGCCGGGCAGTGCTCGTCGACGTCACCATCCCGCATGACGAGAACCTCGTGAAGGCCGAGAAGGACAAGCTCAGCAAGTACCTTGACTTGGCTCACGAGGTTACCGCCATGTGGGATGTGGACTCGACGATCGTTGTCCCGATAGTCGTGTCGGTGAACGGCTTAATAGCGAAGAGTCTCGACCACCATCTTAAGAGGCTCTCGCTAGACGGTTGGGTCAAGGGCCAGATACAGAAGGCAGTCATCCTGGACACGGCGCGCGTCGTCAGGAGGTTCCTCTCACTGTAGCCCCAACCACCGGTAGCTTGGGCCCTGCCCCGCTGCCGGCGGCACTCTAGGTTTAGGTTTTTTTATAGTATTTTGTTCTTTTATATAAATATTGTAAAAAAACTTAAATTTAAGAAAATAAATGAATATGTGTATAATAATAATAATAATTTATTAATAATAATAATAATAAGCCCCCCAAAATCCCACCTTATGCCCGAGTCGAACACCTGACTCAAGTGGGGAGCGGGCAACGTGTACAACAAAAAGTCACCTACACGGCTAACAAGGACAGGGTAACCCATGATGATGGAGACAAGGAAAAGTAAATTACGTAAAGGGCCGCTGCCCGAGGTCCGTCGGGGCACGTCTGTTGCTGGTGTCGGGCGTGACAGCATGCTAGCCAGTGACTCCCGGCTGGTCGGCTGGGCGGGAGTCGGGGACGCGGGGGGTAGGGGACCGTCCTCAAGGACTACAGCCGCGAGTAGAGAAAGTAGGCGTGGTAGGGAATGTAGGAGTGGTAGGGAAAGTAGGAATGGCAGGAAGAGCAGGAGTAGAAGAGAGTAGTAGTGGCAGGGAGAGTAGAAGCACAAGGGAGAGAAGCAGTGATAGGGAGATACCACAGCTACGGATGTTTCGCAGGCGGCCTGTGTCAACCAACCTGCGACCACCAAAGCTGGGAAACCCAGAGTGCGTATGAAGTGGGATGATGATATAAACGTATTTATCATGCGCACATACCTAGAAGTCACTAAATTAGAAACAGACCGGACAATGTATTGTAAAAAGCTTTTTGATCGATTCCAACTTAAATATCCACATCTAAAAGTTTCCGCTCAACGTGTTGCAGATCAAAGGAGAGTTATTGTCAGAAATAAACTTTTATCGGATAATGTTATAGAGCGTCTCAAAAAAGAAGTTTCCAAGCAGCTTGAACAGGAGGAAATGGATACATTCACACTAACAGCTGACTCTCAACCACCACTGACAACAAACCACATATTCATATCTCAGTCAGAACATTGTACTTAGAGGGTGATCTATAGATAGCTACAATATTGTAATTCTTAGCTACTCGTACTTCCATTACTAAGCAATTTGCATCTCTGAATGGAGGTTCTTTAATTATTATATCTAGGCCCACTCTGGTGTAGACTACAATTCCATCATTTTGATTGAAAGATTTTTTAGTGAAATTACAAAAGTAATTATCTAGGTGTAGGCCGTCAAAGGAACTATCGGTCCAGCATTCAGTAAGTATAATCACATGTGGTAGGTAATTAAGTCTAGTCAAGAACACTAATAGGTGCTTAAAGTTCGCTCGTATACTGCGCATATTTTGAGCAAATATAGTAAATTGATCGTTACCATCATTTAACCCTAAATATAATTTGCACATCTCTGGAACAAAAGTGTAATTCGAGTTAACTATTTCTAGGTTGTCTATTTCGGTTAAAAGTTGTTTACTATCCATAAATAATTATTAACAGAAAGATAGGTGTGCGAGAGTTGATTCTATTTATAGATTGCATCGAGTCGCATGAGTTATTGAATAGGTTTACAGGGCAGGTATGCTTGCAGAACCGATAATTGTTTACATTAGCTAGTTTGATTGTGACATAGTCGCGGCAGGACGTTATAGTGCCCGTCCTGCTTGCAAAGAATGTATTTCGTAATTTCCTTAAAATTTTGATGCTTAGACGCAGTGGTGTTTCGTGGTACAGTGATGGATAGTTATGATTCGCGAGAATGTGATATGTGTGATTGAATTTACGGATTGGACATTTACATAGGAGGGCTTCGAAACGAGTGAGTAATGCATTGTTATATTTAGGTGTCTGGCCGTATAATATACGGTAAAAACAGGAAGATTTTATTATTATTATTTTGTTATTTATATAATGCTGTTGGGTTAATGTTATGTTATGTCTTGGTGTTGAGTATAAAATAAGGCATTTTGCTTAAGTTTGTATTTGGTATATTACCTATTATGTATAGTGTTTAGTATTCATGTACTGTTTGTTCTGTAGGATGATTTAGCTAATAATTCGTATAAGTTCTTCAGTTTCCAAATAATTCAAACTATTGAGATATGCTTTAATTTTGTTTTTACTAACTCTTTTTGTACACTGTAATATGTCAGTTTTACTATTTACTTTTTTATAAATCCGATTAAAAATTTAATTTACGATCTCGGGTGTTTTAAAGCCCTCGCCTACGGCTCGGGCTTCAAACGACACCCTCGACGGTAATCGCACTTTCTCTCGAGTGATACATAGTGCTTTATACTACACCTACGAGGAAAATAAAAAACTAAATCTTTACTAATTGAAATTTATATTGAAATTGTTGCAGTTAGTGAAGCTTAATGTAACACTTGAAAATGGCGCCAATGGCGTCTGCAATTTTCACATGTTCTTTTTTCAAATTGTTTGACACCATCCCACACACAGCTAGTGGCCAGTGTCATTTTGCGAACTTGGAGATAAAAACTCACTGTAAAAACTTTTTGGCTTTTGATATTTAGGTTACCAGCGCATAGTCTTACCCAAAATTAAAAAAGAAAAACCACGTAAGAAATGGATTTTCATACACTTTTCTCTCCCGCTCAGATGCGTTTTCTCCCCGCATATTTGTTCGATATGCAATGACGTACTTTCTACCGTAAATTTGATAAAGTATCAAGGTACTTTCCGAGCAGGTGTAGTATAATATAAATAGCTCGCCATATTCAGCCTTTCGGCATGCAATATTAGGTAATGATTATTAGATTGCATTGTTCGACTGCCTCGGTGGCTTAGTGGTTAGTGACCCTAGCTTCTGGATCAAAGAGGCGTGGGTTCGATCCCCACCAAGGGTAAATATTTATGTGATAAACATAAGTGTTTGCTCTGTGTCTGGGTGTTATTTAGTTACTATCTATATAAGTATGTATTTAAAAATAAGTATATGTAATATATCAGTCTCTGGCAGCCATATCACAAGCTTTGCTTAGTTGGGGTTTTTATTTATTTATTTATTAGATGGTGGGTCCGCCTTGTCGTTGAATGTCTTGCACTACGTTTCCCGGCATGTAGTTTCTATTCGAGAACTTAACCCTAACCTTGCTAGTACATCCAGTGTTTATTATCCTTACCTTACCCATACTCCAAGTAGGAATCTTATTACAAGGTTTTACATAATTTATAACATTGTAGAAATAGACATTAGACAATTTTAACATATGTACGCTTTTAGTTTGCAAGCGAAATGCCGTCATTAAATCCAATATGGCGGATGACCCAAGATGGCGGACTATTTTATACACTCCCAAGATACGAGTATACTAAACGCCACACAAGTCGGCGGATGAGAAGTTAGCCGCAGATGACACTTCGCCGTGATTCGCTAACTATTACACATGTGTGCACAATGCGTAGGGAGCGCGCGGGAGGCATGAGGTTGGCGGGCGGGTGTGCCCCGGCGCGAGTCTCTCTGGCTCCCGCTTACTATTACACATGTGTGCACAATGCGTAGGGAGCGCGCGGGAGGCATGAGGTTGGCGGGCGGGTGTGCCCCGGCGCGAGTCTCTCTGGCTCCCGCTTACTATTACACATGTGTGCACAATGCGTAGGGAGCGCGCGGGAGGCATGAGGTTGGCGGGCGGGTGTGCCCCGGCGCGAGTCTCTCTGGCTCCCGCTAACTATTACACATGTGTGCACAATGCGTAGGGAGCGCGCGGGAGGCATGAGGTTGGCGGGCGGGTGTGCCCCGGCGCGAGTCTCTCTGGCTCCCGCTAACTATTACACATGTGTGCACAATGCGTAGGGAGCGCGCGGGAGGCATGAGGTTGGCGGGCGGGTGTGCCCCGGCGCGAGTCTCTCTGGCTCCCGCTAACTATTACACATGTGTGCACAATGCGTAGGGAGCGCGCGGGAGGCATGAGGTTGGCGGGCGGGTGTGCCCCGGCGCGAGTCTCTCTGGCTCCCGCTAACTATTACACATGTGTGCACAATGCGTAGGGAGCGCGCGGGAGGCATGAGGTTGGCGGGCGGGTGTGCCCCGGCGCGAGTCTCTCTGGCTCCCGCTAACTATTACACATGTGTGCACAATGCGTAGGGAGCGCGCGGGAGGCATGAGGTTGGCGGGCGGGTGTGCCCCGGCGCGAGTCTCTCTGGCTCCCGCTAACTATTACACATGTGTGCACAATGCGTAGGGAGCGCGCGGGAGGCATGAGGTTGGCGGGCGGGTGTGCCCCGGCGCGAGTCTCTCTGGCTCCCGCTAACTATTACACATGTGTGCACAATGCGTAGGGAGCGCGCGGGGGGCATGAGGTTGGCGGGCGGGTGTGCCCCGGCGTCTCTCTGGTTCTTGCGTATACCTATATTTCGGCTTTTGCGCAGCGTTCTGCGCATAACTACCCATCTGCCGATTTGTGTGGCACTTAGTTTACCAAATCACAAATTTTCCTGCAGATACGATCTTTTTGTGTCTCTTATTGTAAACTAGCGACCCGCCCCGGCTTCGCACAGATGTATTATACATTTTATAAACCTTCCTCTTGAAATCATTCTATCTATTAAAAAAAACCGCATCAAAATCCGTTGCGTAGTTTTAAAGATGTAAGCATACATGGGGACAGACAGCGGGAAGCGACTTTGTTTTATACTATGTAGTGATGATAAATGAATATCTATTATTATAGGATTTCTATACTTATGTCACCTTGCTAGTACTCTAAGCAGGCACCACCGGTCTTTCTGGCGTATCAGCGTCTTCATCAGAATTAAGGTACTGGAAATCATCTTCCATATGTGCTGGTGGTAGCGGAGGGTGGTATTTACCCAGAGGAGTGTTTATTATTTATTAGGGCTATCTTTCAAGTAGGAAATTTATTACAAGCTTTTACGTAAACACTACATAGTATAAAACGAAGTCGCTTCCCGCTGTCTGTCCCCATGTATGCTTATATCTTTAAAACTACTCAGTCAGGGTGCTTTTTGACAAATTTGCACACATATTTACCTCGCTAGAACTCCAGGCGGGCACAGGTCTTTGTGGCGGAGCAGCCTCTTCATCGGAGTTTAGGAACTGGAATCCGTCTTCCATATGAGCTGGCGGCAGCGGGTGGTGGTATTTACCCAGAGGGGTGTGCGGGGTTTCGAACGGGGTGTGCACTGGAAATTGTAAAAATAACTATATGTTACAACCACTTTAAATACTATTCTTCTTCTTTGCGAGTCGATGTAGCGTGCTAAAAAATTATATACCGGCATTTGACAAAAAATTAGCCACCTCAATGGCGCTCTCTGTGTAACGCTTTTAAAGTGTGAATGCTAGGTTTCAAGGTGAAGCGTGGGTAGAAGGTAGCGTTCAATATTAGATGTAAGGTAAATAAAAGTATGCTAAGGGTGAGATAAATAAAAGTTGTAAAGTAAGTAATGTTGGATTTATTCTTGTTAATTTTAAGTTACATGCCTGAGGGGCGTAGATCGGTATGTGACACCTTATGATCTATGTGCCGGAAGGGCTTAATATTAAAAACTTAGGATTACTGATTGCCGGAGGGGCTTAAGACTAAATTACTAATTAAATGGTACAATAGACCATCGAAGAATACCGCCCTATAGCTATTTTATCAACTCTTGCTAAGGTTTTCGAGCATATACTACATGCAAAGATTTACAAACAAGTTGAGCCTTTTTTGTGCAATGAGCAACATGGGTTTAGAAGGAAAAGATCGGTTAACTCTAATCTTTTAACATTAACAGATTATATATCTAAAACTCTTGACCGTGGAGGACAGGTAGATGTCCTTTATTTTGACTTCCGGAAGGCGTTTGATAGGGTCGATAATGATGTACTGCTGGCAAAGCTTAGTGAGGTAGGCTTTGTACCGGGACTATTGCGTTTTATAGCTAGTTTACTTGGAGGTCGCCAACAGTACGTTCGTCTGGGAGTCTATGATTCTCGACCCTATCAGACTCCTTCTGGGGTTAGCCAGGGTTCGATTGCGGGACCACTCTTTTTTACTATATTGGTTAATGATCTTCCTAAAGTCCTCAAGCATGCAAAGTGTCTGTTATACGCTGATGATTTGAAGTTGTTTATGGAGATCGGAACACCTGAAGACTGTATCCTTCTTCAACGGGACATCGATGCGGTGTATCAATGGAGCGTCAAGAATAAAATGGAATTCAATCCTCTTAAGTGCGCTCAAATGACTTTTGGTAGAATGCGACATCCAATTAAATTCCAATACACACTTAATTATGAGCATATATCGCGATCAACCACCGTCATGGATTTGGGTGTAGCATTCGACCAAAAGCTCACGTTCCACGACCATATCACGACTGTAGCTAAGGAGTCTTTTCGACGATTAGGATTTGTCCTCCGAAATTCCCGCGACTTTAATAATATCGGAGTGACCAAGCTTATTTTTAGTACTCTCGTGCGAACTAAATTAGAAGCCAGTGCCTGTGTCTGGCACCCATATGAGAGCACCTATGCACTTTTACTTGAGAAGGTACAAAAAGCCTTTTTGAGGTATTTATATAAACGTATTTATGGGTATTATCCTTATAAATACCCAACTAACTTCCTTTTGGGTACACTAGGGTACAACTCCCTGGAGGTCCGAAGGTCACATGACCAATTGGTGACAATGTGCAAGATCCTCAGAGGTAAAATTGATAGTCCAGAACTTGCCAGTGAATTGTGTCGTCTATATGCCCCTAATGATTACCGTCGTCTTAGGCACCGAAAATTATTTGCAACTCCCTTTAGTCGAACTGTAGCGCGTTCGAAGTCTCCTGTACCACGTACCCTCACAGCACTTAACGCCCTTCTGGACATCAACCCAAATTGTGACATATTTGCTGATGAATGGAAGGTGATACTGTCTCAATGTTTGAAGTTTTGTGAGAACACTGTGTGAATGAGTTTTATTTATAATGATTTATTTGACATTACTCTATCTATTTTTGACTATTGTGTGACATTAGTGTTTTTTATTTTACTTTATTTTTAATTGTGCATAAATTGTTATTACACATTGTTAACTAATGTCATAATGTTAAGTAATTAGTGTAATTGGTGTAATGCCGTGCTAATGAAATAAACAAATACAAATAAATACAAATACAAATAAATACAGTAGGTATACTAAGCGCCACATAAGTCACCGGATGAGAAGATAGCAGCAGATGCCACTTCGCCGTGATTCGCTAATTATTGCGCTTGTGTGCAAAATGCCGACGCCTCATGGCGTAGTGTTGAGCACGGGCGTGGGAGCGCGCGGGAGGCATGAGGTTAGCGGGCGGGTGTGCCCCGGCGCGGCGCTGCGTTCTGCGCATAACTTCGCATCCGCCGACTTGTGTGGCGCTTAGTATATGCATATTCTTCTCCCTTTAGTCTTCCTTGAAACCATGATTTAAAGTTTTTCTCTTCCAGCCAGTACTGATTAAAACGTTGTGAAATCCGCGGCTTTTTAGCTGATTTGACAGGATTTTATATTTCCCTGTAGAGTTTTGCAGTAGATGTATGATCACAGTATTTACAATTGAATAATTTACTAATAATTCTCAAGTAGACACGTCTTTGGGGTATCCCCGTTGTACGTTACGTAATGTTGCAACGATTAGACAATCTAGTGCCTATCAGTACTAATAACAAGTGTAAATCGCATATCACTTTTTAATGTTATCATAGACTAAGTCTGATCCCAAGATTCTGTTATACAGATGAGGTCAAATCTGTCCTCTGTAAAACAAACTTAAATTCTGTATAATTACAGATAAATTTGTATATCTGGCAACACTGTCCTTGGCTTATGTCGGATACCAAGATCAAAATAAAATTTTCCCTAATTTGTGTTATTTTCGACAATTTCGATTAATATACATAACACTTTATTTTTTTGTAATGTAGTTAGATAAGAAAAACAATAGAACTACTGTAAGGAATGACGAGTCCATAATAGAACCATTTATACTCCTTTTCCTCATATGAGAATGTGTAAATGTAATATTATGTCAATAAATGATTTTCTTTCTTTCTTTTCTTTGAGTTGCAATTAAGTTTCTGCCATAGATTACGTTGCTAGACCACACATGACGCGACCAGTTTGAAACCGGTTTGAAACGCGTTGCAAATCAGTCGCATTGAAACCGGCGTGCAGGAAACTCGCGTTGCGTTTCATTCATTTTTTGTCTCAACGTCTTATGCAGACGTCTTTCCTCAAAGAAAACCGAAATGATTGTGATGGCAGCGTGTGTGGAAAATGATTGAAACTGGTTTCAAATCAATAATTACAAAAGGGTTTCGTCGCAGTTGTGTTTCACCGTGTGTTCTGGGCCTAAGGGATGATTTATATTAGGACGGGGCGTGCGCGGGACGAGCCCGGACGGGGCCCATACGACGCACGTTCTATACATTTTGTGTAAAAGCCCGGCCCCGTTTTCAGTTTATTCAATATCTTTAAATTGTTATTTTTATGTCACTTTGGTTTAGACTAAAATACTATGTTCAGCATATTATTATTATTAGTCTCAATAAATTATTATTTATTAATTTTAGGTTGATGCATGCGGTGGATGAAATAAAACGAAACTGCGCGGGAGTAGCCGGGAGCGCACAGTACCTTGAGATTCCTTGGAGATGGCCTGGGTCGATTGTTGCACAGGTAAACACACAGCGATGACGACAATTAATTTTGAACCGGGTTTTTGAATTTTAATACGACAGCGAAAGCGGTTGCCGTCATTCAGTTTTCGATCGAATCGTTCTTCTACTTCTCCACACCAGCGCGAGCGGCAGCACTGTCTATAGAATCCGCGCTTGTGTGTAGCGGTCTTGCTCGTACACACGCAAGTAGGTATGTGCAGGAGCGGGATAAAAGGTAGGGAAATGTTGCATCAACCAAACGTTACAATTTACGAAGATTACGAAAAAATATATTGAATCGGCGCATACAATATATATCATATTACATTAGGATGATTTATTTGTTTATAGGCGAGCAGTATAAACTGATATGCCTATATCAAGCAGAGTCGAATAAAATTAGTATTTATCTGTCAAGGAAATTTTCTCCTTCTTTATCCAAAGGTCCAGTCTATTCTTAAATGTGTTTATGGTCTTTGCTGAGATTACATCCTCAGGCAACCTGTTCCAGTTGTAAACCACTCTGTCGCAGAGTATGTGGTGTGCAGTGTTGGTTTGTGATGGTGTGGTTTATATCAGATATAAATCATCCCTATGTAATAGAATCCTGTTTTTATCCTTCGGGTACAGAACTCTAAAAACGCTGAAAACTCTTCACCTCAAACATGTTACTTACTTTTTCCTATTTTCAGTTTCTTTTGATTTTCTTGATATTCCCTTTGTCTCTTTTCTATTTCTTTGAGAAACCTCGCCTCCGCTCTTCTCGTACTGTAACGAACAACGAAGCAAAATTAACTGATTATCAATTTTTCTATGGGTTTTTTGCCATTTACAGATAAATTACTCATTTCAAATTTACTAAAACTCATTTTGCGGGCATTGATAGGTGGTATTAACGAGATCTATACACTTATAAACCAAAATAGTGGTCAATCTATGTATACACTATCATGCATTGACTACTTATTTGGGTTTTAGGGTTCCGTACCCAAAGGGTGAGAACGGCACCCTATTACTAAGACTTCGATGTCCGTCTGTCTGTCTGGCTGTCTGTCACCGGGCTGTATCTCATGAACCGTGATAGCTAGGCAGCTGAAATTTTTATAGATGATGTATTTCTGTTGCCGCTATAACAACAAATACTAAAAACAAAATAAAATAAATATTTAAGGGGGGCTCCCATACAACAAACCTGAATTTTTAGACGTTTTTCGCTCTATATTAATAATGGTACCAGGTAGATGCTTGAAATTTTCACAGAATGTTTAGTTTTGTATTCCCTTCAATAATAAATAATAAAATTTAAATTAAATAAATATTTAAGGGGGGCTCCCACACAGTACGGAACCCTCCGTGCGCGAGTCCGACTCGTACTTGGCCGATTATTGTAAGTCGGTAACAATATACTGTTAGATTATATGATTATTCTATATTAATTTACACAAAAATTGAAAATGTAAGTTAGAAAATGAAGACTATACACTAGAAACACCAAAAAAAAAGGCGTGAGCTAGAGGATTAAAAAAAACAAGAATGAGAAAATGGAGCAAATAATTTAATAACAAAGCATTTAATCTAAATTAATTTACGTCATTATGGAGCAGTTAAATGTAAATAAATATGATTTTTTTATAACATCACCCAAATAAAAGGAATGGGAGAGGTACTAAAAGCTCGAAAAAAAGATGGAGGAATTCAGCTGTGAGAATAACAAAAGGTTTCAAAGGAATAGACCAAAAAGAACACAAAAATACAGGAAAGGTAGTTGAAAACGTGAAGGATGTGACCAAGTTAAGTATGCATTAATTACTTACGAATAGGGGTTCATGCAAAGGGGTAAGTGTTGAGAGAAACCTATGAGGCGCTAGGACGCCAATGTACTATGTTACATAATGCTCCGTCACTAATGTTATTCTGTAGAATACACATGACTTCCAATAACTGTTGTTACTGTACCTGTTAATCTGTATAAAATGTAACCCGTTACAGTTCCAGGTTGCCTATTGTATTAAAGCGTATGTTGAAGGTAATGTATAATAAATGCTGTGTGTATTGGATAATTTCTGTGTTTGCAATTGTGCTTCCCTAACTAATTTACTAAATCTAGCCTCCTAGAACGTCATCATGACCTAGGTTCTCTTTGGAGTGTGGGGCTCTAGTCATAGGTCTCTAGTCTTCAACCTTGCAGGGATCAGTAGACTGTTGCTCACAATTATTTCGTCACCTACCACCCTAAGATGAAGGAAGTTAACAGGCTGGGAGTACTCACCTCAGATTTCACCTCTTGAGGGAGGTCGCTAGTATAGTTAGGTCATTGCCAGGATATACATGTACCGCCCTAATACTCCTGTTCTAACAATACTTACGCCTCTTCCTCTTCGTTTCTCTTGATTCTCTGTTCCTCGGCGCGTCTTTGTTCCTCGGCGATGCGTTGTTGTCGCGCCAACTCTTCCGCTTTGCGCCGTTCTTCAGTCTCCGCCGCTTTACGCGCCAGCTCTTGCTTTTTCTGGAATTTAAAGAAGATTATTTGATTTTGGTCTACAAATAATTGTTAAGTGTACAGAAACTACAAACTTTTCTGCGAAAAAAAGTATAAAACTTACGAGTGCATCATTCAACGCTTGAGTAAGCGATTGACACTAAAATCATATTCGTAACTGTACCAGCCTTTTTAATAGTCCTCTGCAGGACGTAGGCCTACCCACGAAGGGTGATTGGGCCATATCCACCACGCTGGCCCAGTGCGGATTGGTGGATTCACATACGCCATCGAATTTCTTCTTTCTTCTAATACGTATGCAGGTTGCCTCACGATGTTTTCCTTCACCGAAAAGCCAGTGGTGTGAAATTCCGACCATAAATTCCGAAGAACTCATTGGTACGGGACCGGGATTTGAACCCACGACCTCACGATTGTATGGCCGATGTCATTACCACTAGACCACCACGCCTTTTTTTTTGCATTTTTTAGTCTCTCTCTCTCTCTCTCTTTAATCTTTAGCCTCGCTATCTCTATTACTAAAACTTCGATGTCCGTCTGTCTGTCTGTCACCGGGCTGTATCTCATGAACCATGATAGCTAGGCAGCTGAAAGTTTCACAGATGGTGTATTTTTGTTGCCGCTATAACAACAAGTACTAATACAGAATAAAATAAATATTTAAGGGGGCTCCCATACAACTAACTTTAATTTTTGGGAGCTTTTTGCTCGCTATTAACAACGGCAAGAGGAATGGGGTTCCCATACGGTACGGAACCCTTCGTGCGCGAGTCCGACTTGCACTTGGCCGATTTTTTTTGGTGCCTGTGCACCTAATTGAACAAAAATGACAAAGTGCAAAAAGCTAGTCAACACAAATGGTTAAAGGGACTGACATACGATGACACAGACAGCACTTTTTAAAATAATTGAGTGACTGTGATCTTTTAACACACACACACACACACTGACATACAAATTGACATAATTTATCTCAAATTAATCGTTTTTCATGTTTGACATTTAACTTGAAAGAAGGATGTCGACAGCTCGTACATACGAATACCTGTTGTGTACGATTACACTCAGTTTCTCCCAAGCTCATTTATAAAAATGTTATCTTCACCAGAGTAATTTATGACGCTTCTAAAACTGTTCTGATATGTACAAGTTTGTTTAAAATGAAGTTAAAATAAGAAAAACCGAAAACAATTTTCAAGCTAAGTACCTACTTTGATTTATAGAATTATAGACCATAGCAGTGCTGCCAACTCCTTTTGGCAAAAATTCGCTATCAGCACGTCAAAAACGCGCCAGAAGCGCTAAATGGTAACTACGACGACTGGTACTACGAAAAAATGAATGACAATGAATTTCGGTATTCATCCACTTCATTAGCAATAGTATAAGAACCACAACTAGCTGCTATTCGAACTTCGGCCGCAGCCTGCGGATGCAGGTCGCGATTGCAGGTAACACACATCTGAAATGCAGCCACTGCCTGCTTCCGCAGTCGAGAGTGATTCCGAGGTTGGCTACACGTGCTGCGACAGGCAGCACGTCGGACTTGTCTAAACAGGTGAACAACACTCGCAGCTGAGGCTCGGTAGCACGTGCTGCCGGAGCCGCAATCGGAATCTTTTTTGCAGAAATTCATACTACTACATAGATAACCAGAGCCCTTACTCGTAGTCCAGGCTTTGCGAAGTTTACTCAAACTTTCGCGTTCGCGTGTGGCTCCATAGATTTTGGTTAGTTCTTCCTCGTTTCTGCTAGGGGCGCTGTACAAAAATGTATAGGGCCATACCGAAACAGCTGTAGTTTCAATTTACGTGTAAACCTGGATTAACCCCTCAGTTGTGCAGCCACAGCCGGCTTCGCGCAGCTACTGCAAGTGCTGTTTGTAGCTGTAGCTTTTAGAGATTCGAATAGCACTTTTAAGGATTATTACGAGTAATATCAAAATAATCAGGAATATCTCGGATAATTTCAACTGCAGCTTTTTGTTAGTAGTAAAGTGAGTGAAACCTAAAAATATAAGTATTCTTTCTTTTTGATAATCTTTTAGTATACAAAAATGTATGTTTCTATAAAATATGTAAAAAGACACCTCAGTTCGTAAAATTACTAGTTGAAACAATTAAAACGAGTTAAGGAAGGAGCATGTACCAACTGTTGAAAAAGAAAATAATTATATCAACCCCTCCAAAAAATTGCTAAGTCGGAATACCGAAAATGAAATCTGGCAATACTGAATACATCATCTGATCGACTGAATTTGACATTTCCTTTTTTTTTTGACAGCAACAGTAATAAAATAGTGATTTTTTTAAATAATGTGCCCATTTTTGGACAGGCTAAAGCCTTTAAGGTCATACCGCCACTTCTTATGTATGTAATCTATAATGTAAAAACAATAAAAAATCATTGTAATTTTTCTGGTGGTCTAATATTAATTTTAACTAGTGATATGAAAACAGCAAAAAATCACTAAATTTTTGAAGCACATATCATTATTATAAATGATGTTTTGTTTTCTACCTACTTGCAAAAAAAAAAAAAAACGACAGGTCCATTCGCTGCATCCTTCTTTGTGAATTTACAAATTATTTCTTATATTCAATAGCGAGAATGCCTAGGCCCCAAGATACGGGTGCTTTATTGTACCCAGTTTGGGTAATAGTGACTCTGTAACCATTGCATAATTTGTATCCTATGACAATAAATAATTTTGAATTTGAATTTATTAAAAATATAAATATTCCAATAAGACCGGTTGGTAGCGGCTTGCATCCAGCGCGATCCTGCGGTCTTAATGAGGTCATCCGTCCACCTTGTGGGTGGACGTCCTACGCTGCGCTTGCCGGTACGTGGTCTCCACTCGAGGACTTTTCGACCCCATCGGTCATCAGTCCTTCGCGCAATGTGCCCTGCCCATTGCCACTTCAACCGGTCTTATTGGAGATCTTTGGGGGAAGCCTATGTTCAGCAGTGGACGTCCTATGGCTGAAAGGAAGTAAGGAAGGAAGGATAAATATTCCCTCACCCGTTCGACCTCCTTAAGTTGTTTAATCTTCTCCATTTCAGCGAGCTGTTGTTTCTCCATCCGCTCGCGGGCCGCGGCCTCCTGCACGGCCCGGCGCTCGCGTTCCGCGGCCGACCGCGCGGCCTCCGCCGCCGCCATCTTCTCTTCCCGCTTTCTGCAATGGCAGCAGCAGCAAAGTGTAAAACTTTTCAAGCTTCACTTGCGGGCGAAGCCGCGAGTTTGGGTTTCATATTATAAAACCCAAACTCGCGGCTTCGCCCGCATGATTTTTGGATTTTTGTGCTATCCCATGGGAACCCTTTATTTATCCGGGATAAAAAACGACTCGCTTAGATACTAAAAACATCTGCGGTCACCCATCCAATCACTGACTGCACCGATAGTTGAACTTCGATACTAAAAACATCTGCGGTCACCCATCCGAACAGTGACTGCGCCGACCGTTGCTCAACTTCGACGATCGTTTAGATACTAAAAACATCTGCGGTCACCCATCCGAACAGAGACTGCGCCGACCGTTGCTCAACTTCGACGATCGTTTAGATACTAAAAACATCTGCGGTCACCCATCCGAACAGAGACTGCGCCGACCGTTGCTCAACTTCGACGATCGTTTAGATACTAAAAACATCTGCGGTCACCCATCCGAACAGAGACTGCGCCGACCGTTGCTCAACTTCGACGATCGTTTAGATACTAAAAACATCTGCGGTCACCCATCCGAACAGAGACTGCGCCGACCGTTGCTCAACTTCGACGATCGTTTAGATACTAAAAACATCTGCGGTCACCCATCCGAACAGAGACTGCGCCGACCGTTGCTCAACTTCGACGATCGTTTAGATACTAAAAACATCTGCGGTCACCCATCCGAACAGAGACTGCGCCGACCGTTGCTCAACTTCGACGATCGTTTAGATACTAAAAACATCTGCGGTCACCCATCCGAACAGAGACTGCGCCGACCGTTGCTCAACTTCGACGATCGTTTAGATACTAAAAACATCTGCGGTCACCCATCCGAACAGAGACTGCGCCGACCGTTGCTCAACTTCGACGATCGTTTAGATACTAAAAACATCTGCGGTCACCCATCCGAACAGAGACTGCGCCGACCGTTGCTCAACTTCGACGATCGTTTAGATACTAAAAACATCTGCGGTCACCCATCCGAACAGAGACTGCGCCGACCGTTGCTCAACTTCGACGATCGTTTAGATACTAAAAACATCTGCGGTCACCCATCCGAACAGAGACTGCGCCGACCGTTGCTCAACTTCGACGATCGTTTAGATACTAAAAACATCTGCGGTCACCCATCCGAACAGTGACTGCGCCGACCGTTGCTCAACTTCGACGATCGTTTAGATACTAAAAACATCTGCGGTCACCCATCCGAACAGAGACTGCGCCGACCGTTGCTCAACTTCGACGATCGTTTAGATACTAAAAACATCTGCGGTCACCCATCCGAACAGAGACTGCGCCGACCGTTGCTCAACTTCGACGATCGTTTAGATACTAAAAACATCTGCGGTCACCCATCCGAACAGAGACTGCGCCGACCGTTGCTCAACTTCGACGATCGTTTAGATACTAAAAACATCTGCGGTCACCCATCCGAACAGTGACTGCGCCGACCGTTGCTCAACTTCGACGATCGTTTAGATACTAAAAACATCTGCGGTCACCCATCCGAACAGAGACTGCGCCGACCGTTGCTCAACTTCGACGATCGTTTAGATACTAAAAACATCTGCGGTCACCCATCCGAACAGAGACTGCGCCGACCGTTGCTCAACTTCGACGATCGTTTAGATACTAAAAACATCTGCGGTCACCCATCCGAACAGTGACTGCGCCGACCGTTGCTCAACTTCGACGATCGTTTAGATACTAAAAACATCTGCGGTCACCCATCCGAACAGAGACTGCGCCGACCGTTGCTCAACTTCGACGATCGTTTAGATACTAAAAACATCTGCGGTCACCCATCCGAACAGAGACTGCGCCGACCGTTGCTCAACTTCGACGATCGTTTAGATACTAAAAACATCTGCGGTCACCCATCCGAACAGAGACTGCGCCGACCGTTGCTCAACTTCGACGATCGTTTAGATACTAAAAACATCTGCGGTCACCCATCCGAACAGAGACTGCGCCGACCGTTGCTCAACTTCGACGATCGTTTAGATACTAAAAACATCTGCGGTCACCCATCCGAACAGTGACTGCGCCGACCGTTGCTCAACTTCGACGATCGTTTAGATACTAAAAACATCTGCGGTCACCCATCCGAACAGAGACTGCGCCGACCGTTGCTC
Organism: Hypomecis atomaria; assembly: GCA_964007245.1. Classification (NCBI taxonomy): domain Eukaryota; kingdom Metazoa; phylum Arthropoda; class Insecta; order Lepidoptera; family Geometridae; genus Hypomecis; species Hypomecis atomaria. Next base: position 27,372,061 of record OZ023279.1, read on the forward strand.
AACTTCGACGATCGTTTAGATACTAAAAACATCTGCGGTCACCCATCCGAACAGAGACTGCGCCGACCGTTGCTCAACTTCGACGATCGTTTAGATACTAAAAACATCTGCGGTCACCCATCCGAACAGTGACTGCGCCGACCGTTGCTCAACTTCGACGATCGTTTAGATACTAAAAACATCTGCGGTCACCCATCCGAACAGAGACTGCGCCGACCGTTGCTCAACTTCGACGATCGTTTAGATACTAAAAACATCTGCGGTCACCCATCCGAACAGTGACTGCGCCGACCGTTGCTCAACTTCGACGATCGTTTAGATACTAAAAACATCTGCGGTCACCCATCCGAACAGAGACTGCGCCGACCGTTGCTCAACTTCGACGATCGTTTAGATACTAAAAACATCTGCGGTCACCCATCCGAACAGTGACTGCGCCGACCGTTGCTCAACTTCGACGATCGTTTAGATACTAAAAACATCTGCGGTCACCCATCCGAACAGAGACTGCGCCGACCGTTGCTCAACTTCGACGATCGTTTAGATACTAAAAACATCTGCGGTCACCCATCCGAACAGTGACTGCGCCGACCGTTGCTCAACTTCGACGATCGTTTAGATACTAAAAACATCTGCGGTCACCCATCGAAAACTGACTGACTTGACCGTCGCTGAACTTTGATGATCGCTTAGGAATTCAAAGTCAAACTAACAATACCTTTTCTGCTGGTCCCTCTTAGCCTCTAGTAAGGCCTTTTTCTTCTGCCTGGCGTCCTCCCTCCTGGCGGTCTCTTCAGCGGCCTCGCGCGCTCTATTGATGGCGGCGGCCGCGGCCTTTACCGGGATGTTGCCTCGAGGCTTGGTCGCTGACGTCGACACCTGACATGAAACAGGCAAGATTATATTGTAGCAAATATTAAAATTCCCGACATTACCAAAAAGAACTTCCATAAACCGTATTTTATAAAACTTGAAATAATGTCCCTGGTGTCTATCTATATATTCGAAATATGTAAATTTGTCAAAAAGCACCCTGACTATTTTAACAAAGCGTCTGATAAATCGCTCAAAATTAGATCACAATACAAACATAAACTCGTGGGATCAAAGTCCAACTTAGCAATGCATAGTTCCAGCCCGCATTCTATGGCTATAAAAATATTTAATAAACTGCCAAATAATCTAAAAGATATCGAAAAGGAAAACTGTTTTATAAAACAACTAAAAATTATTCTATTTTATCCAAATGTTATTACACATTAGACGAATTTTTTAACGATAATCTAGAAAACATAATAATAAATAGTTCCAATACGAATAATAAAATTGCCACACCCTTATCAGGGTCATATGTATAACTATACAAAACATGTTAATTAAGAACCGCATGTAAATTTCATATGTTGCAATAAATGATTTGACTTGACTTTGAAAGATTATTATGTGTACTGCTACTGTAGCAGTTATGACATTTGATTATTTAATACTCAACTTTTAACTCCTATTGAATTGTACCGATTGTATCGTATTTTATGTAGTGTAACAATTGAACGTTCGAACGAATCGAACCCTAGATTTAATCGATTCGAAAGGTACCTAGACTCAAGTAGGTAAAGAGCAAGTAGATGAAAATAAAATACTGAAGCCGAGCCCTAGCGCGTGTTACGCTCCGCGTTACGCGTGCCCACGTGGCGCTGTAGGTATGCAGGGTTATTTCCAATCAATTAGCATCTTTTTTTTTAAATTACGTATAGGTTTGCGTTTGACTACACACTGCCTGATGTTAAGCAGATACGCGGTCTAGGATGTAACACGCTTACCTATTTACTCGGGATTTGAAGACACCCACATTGTACTTTAGCGGGAAGACAGACTCAGGCAAAGCGTTGTTTTAGAAGCTTAATCATTAAATAATTAATAAAAGTCGTAGAACAAACGTTGTTAGTTTTGATGTACAGAATAAGCCCCTAAAAGAATGCTAATTGATTAGAAATAACCCTGTATATTTCGAGGACAGGCCCGAGTCACGATACTGTTTAGATACCATTACCATCCCCACAACAGATATTAATGAATTGAGTACTTCGAGCAAATATCTATAGTCACAATCCAAAAGTGTCCGAGCCAAAACTCTGCTCTGACTATGTAGTGGGCAGGCTTTTTAGTAATTAGTCGTGAGGCGATTACAAGCCGACTACAACGCCGCGCGATGCCAAAGTGCTCCGTTACAAGCACTAATTAGCTGACATAACGTCGAGATTCCAGAAAATGGGTCATTATGAATTATTGACTGCCTCGGTGGCTCAGTGGTTAGTGACCCTGACTTCTGGATCAAAGAGGCGTGGGTTTGATCCCCGCCCAGGGCAAGCATTTATGTGATGAACATAGGTGTTTGATTTGATGAATTGTATATGCAACTAAACATTCTGTGAATATTTCAAGCATCTACCTGTTACCATTATTAATATCGAGCGAAAAACGTTTAAAAATTCAGGTTTGTTGTATGGGAGCCCCGCTTAAATTTTATAATATTTAAATATTTTTTTTCTGTTTTTAGTATTTGTTGTTATAGCGGCAACAGAAATATATAATCTCTGAAAATTTCAGCTTTCTAGCTATAATGGTTCATGAGATACAGCTTGGTGACAGACAAACAGACGGACAGCGGAGTCTTAGTAATAGGGTTCCGTTTTTACCCTTTGGGTACGGAACCCTAAAAATACGTGTCTAATATTTTTTGACAATCTATTTGATGGACTAATTAGCCTATTGGAACAGGTTGCCTGAGGATGTAATCTCAGCAAGAACTATAAACACATTTAAGAATAGACTGGACCTTTGGATAATAATGGAAAAAAAATATTTGATAGATAAATACCAATTCCATTCGACTCTGCTTGATATAGGCATATCAGTATACACTATCAGTATAAAACAAAGTCGCTTCCCGCTGTCTGTCCCCATGTATGCTTATATCTTTAAAACTATACAACGGAGTTAGACCATATTACTCAGACTTCGATGTCCGTCTGTCTGTCTGTCACCGGGCTATATCTCATGAACCATGATAGCTAGGCAGCTGAAATTTTCACAGGTGATGTATTTCTGTTGCCGCTATAACAACAAATACTAAAAAGAGAATTAAACAAATATTTAAGGGGGGCTCCCATACAACAAACCTGAATTTTTAGACGTTTTTCGCTCTATATTAATAATGGTAACAGGTAGATGCTTGAAATTTTCACAGAATATTTAGTTTTATATTCACTTCAATAATAAATAATAATATAAAATAAATATTTAAGGGGGCTCCCATACAGTACGGAACCCTCCGTGCGCGATTCCGACTCGTACTTGGCCGATTATTTTCTTATATCAATTTAACAAAAATTGATCAAGATATAGCCCGTTACAGTTCCGCGTGACGTCACTAACCGCTATCAAATGTACCGGCTAGTGACGTCACGAGCCCCCACTCTCAAACTTTGACGAGGTTTGTCTTTGTCACTTATTGTTTGATTGACAAAAGAAAAAATACGTGTCTAATATATTTTATTAATCTAACTGACGGACTAATTATAAAAATGATTTTTACACCTAGTAAACATCCGTATTGTAGACAACTCTATTGCAGAGGATGTGGTGTGCAGTGTTGGTTTGTGTTGGTGTAGGCTGTAAGATAAATGTATGGCGTCTGCTATCCCCCAAGGAGTTTGGTCTGGTCTGTACGAGTTCACATTTTACTTACTTTTTTGGCCATAGCTCGTGTTTTAGTCGTCGTGACGCGTGAAGCCATTTCTTCAAACTGCTGGACTTTTTCCTTCACTGCAGACCTGAAATATATAAATATTTCATCAAATAAATTTCGTGATATCATTACAGCAACAATATTAGTTTTTAAGGTTCCGTACCCAAGGGGTAAACACGGGACCCTATTACTAAGACTCCGCTGTCCGTCTGTCTGTCTGTCACCAGGTTGTATCTCAAGAACCATGATAGCTAGACAGTTGAAATTTACACAGATGCTGGATTTCTGTTGCCACTATAACAACAAACAAAACAAAAATAAATATTTAAGGGGGGCTCCCATACAACAAACCTGATTTTTTAGACGTTTTTCGCTCGATATAGCGGTAACAGGTAGACGCTTGAAATATACACAGAATATTTAATTTTATGTTTACGTTAATAATTAATTATAACATTAAAATAAAATAAATATTTTTTAACGGGGGCTCTAATGCAGTACGGAACCCTTCGTGCGCGAGTTCAACTCTCACTTCGCCGATTATTTTATTCGAAAACATTATGAACGTGGGCGCTTTGTTGAATATTTTGAATTCAAATACAGCATCCAGTTTTCAGAATCAAAATACCACACATATACGGTATTCTAGTTTAATATTAAGGCATTTACTTTATATCTTTAATTACCTTCTAATTGGTATTTTACTGTAGGCCTTATGAAAAAAGCTCAAGATGCCCAACAAGCTATGGAGAGGGCTATGCTCGGAGTCTCTCTGCGAGAACGAATCAGAAATGACAAGATTCGTGTACGAACCAACATAGTCCAGCGGATTAGCAAATTGAAATAATAAATAAATAATAAATATTTGGGGACATTTTACACACGGTCTCTGACCCCAAATTAAGCTAAGCTTGTGATATGGCTGCCAGAGACTGATATACTACATAAATATATTTTTAAATACATACTTACATATATAAATAGTATCTAAATAACACACAGACACAGAGCAAACACCTATGCTCATCACAAAATGCTTGCCCTGGGTGGGGATCGAACCCACGCCTCTTTGATCCAGAAGTTAGGGGTCACTAACCACTGAGCCACCGAGCATAAAGGAAGCCTATGTCCAGCAGTGGATGTCCTATGACTAATGTATGGATGGATGACTTACACCGGCTGAGTATCAGGAATCCCCTTCTCTGGCGGTGTGTTGGGCACCTCGTCCTGACAGTCGCTGTCATCATCTGTTGTCAGGGAATCTGCCTGGCTCGATTGTGAAGGGCCTGAGGACAATTTTGTTTTAATAATAATTTATTTGAAACTAATAATAAAAATATGCTGAACATAGTATTTTAGTCTGAACAAGAGAGCCATGGAAATAACAATTTAAAGATATTGGTAGCAATTCGGCGACATTCGCATTAAACTATAACTAGTCGCACTAAAAATTTTAGTTTAGTGCAAAACTAGCGAAAGGCTATTCGGTGTTTTATTCGAACTAAATTTAAAGCTATTTTAGTCGTCCGCCATGAAGAATTAAATTGAGTAACGCCACTTACGCCATCTAGTGGTGAGTAGCAAATTAGTTCGAAAAAGCCCACTAGATGGCACAAATATTAATTATGGTTGTTATTTTTATCTGTGGCTGATCCATGGATATATTACCCAAACATAGAAAATCCTCGGGCTGTTCCCAATTTGTTACCATATCAATAACATAGTTACAATTATGTTCTTTTCTATTTTAAGTCTCAAGAAATACTTACTATATCTGTTACGGATTATCACAATCGATTTTACTCCAAAAACGGTGCAACGCGCTTTATTTTGGAATAAGACTTTTACATTATTTATTTCCGTGGAATGCACTAGCTTTTATATCTATGATTTGATTAAAAGGTTGGAGGTAAAATACAACTCGTTGGCTTTTATCGTAACTTTAGCTAAATTACTTTGGCAACACTTTTGTTTACATTTTTTTCAGTCAGTTCACATTTCACAAAAACTTCGTAAATCTTTGCTATAAATATCACTAGGTACTACTATTATCTCTAGACTTTTACAATGAATAATGCCAATAAAAAGCAAAGGGAGATGTCCTCTCCACGCCAACATCACGATACTGAGAGGCAAGAGTACATTATGTGAAAGGTAAGCAATTCTAATTGTCTTGTAAGTAGATCTCTTTTTGATAAATCAAGCAACTAGGTACTAGGAGTCAGGTACTCAAGCTGTCGTGTTCCGAAAATCTGGCCAGTGAACTCAATGTCCTGGCCGCTACTTGTACCTCCTTTGCTTGTCTTGTGATATCTTCAAAAACAATTCTTGTAACTCTTGTGTAGGTACCAACTAAATGAATATCATGATAAGGTCTTAATTTGATAAAAATTGTCCAATAGGTTTGGAATGTATGGGTATGACCTAGACAAAAATGAAAGCGAGAAAGATCAGACGGTCTATACATACTACTGGATAAGACGCAGACCTAGACGATACAGAAACAAAGATTTTGGAAGAAGTCTGGTCTTCATTGGTATTTGGCCACGACAGCATAGAACTGGTAATTTACTGGTATTTATTTTTACCTTCACTAATATTTTTTACAGTCAATAAATAAAGCAAGTAACTTGAATAATCCTTATTAATAAAAGAAATATGTTAACTACCTACTAATATTAATACTTATGTACTATGTAGGTATACGAGTAGGTATACTACTACTATTTAAAAGTACTAGGTAAAATACTGTTGTTTTTTGTGTTTTATCATTTGTTTTGTCGTTATGTATTGTACCTCTTATTTTTGTTGCAAATAAAAAATTCTGTATTCTGTACTATTTAAATTTAATTTTGTAAAAAAATATTTTGTTTTACAGGGTATACTGCCATTACCATCTGAGCAGACAAAGCAGGGATTGTGGGATCTTTCTAGGATGAACTCCCAGAAATAGGTATATTATATCGAGGTACCCATACAACCTCCATCAGCAAGCCAACCTGCACTTCCGCATTCAACAACAAGCCAGCCTATAGCATGTCAGTCCGCACAAAGCCAGCCCACCGCGTACCAGTCTGCACAAAGCCAGCCCACAGCGTGCCTGCATTCTGATCTGCCTCAACCAAGTGGAAGGCAGCCTCTGCCTCGTCGTCATAGATCCAGTTGGCCAAGAACAAATGCAGCCTCAATCAAATGAAAGGGCTTGTTGAGCAGAGTGGAATTCGTCAAATTATTTTTATTTAGAATAATATTACTGATTAATTTTTGTTGAAACAAATAATAAACGATTTATGTATATTTTTATGATTTTATTATTAAAAAATATAGTAATTAAATTTGGGCGTATCTCGCTTGCGATGGGAAATCTTGATCTTCATTCTATTCTGTCTCTTCTGTTCCACCAAGAGTGCCATCCTCATTGTTATCTGCAACATGATATATACAATAATTACTGTTTGTTTGTAGGAAAACGCGTAGGAAAGCCAGAGATAGGGAGCACTGGCAACTTCTAGAGGCCTATGTCCAGGGTGGACAACCTAGTGAAATATGTAGAAATAAGAAAAATGTTTCATAAGGATTTAATATACTAGAGAATAAAAGCTATTTTTTTTCATTTTATTAATTTTTGTTGGAACAAATAATAAACCATGTAAGTACATTTTTAGCGTTTCATACCCAAAGGGTAAAAACGGGACCCTATTATTAAGACTCCGCTGTCCGTCTGTCTCCAGGCTGTATCTCATGAACCATTATGCTAGAAAGCTGAAATTTTCACAGATGATGTATTTCTGTCGCCGCTATAACAACAAATACTAAAAACAGAATAAAATTAATAATTTAGCCATTTTTTCGCTCGATATTAATAATGGTAACAGATAGATGCCTAAATATTCACAGAATGTTTAGTTGTGATACAATCAAATGATAAATTAAAATTAAATAAATATTTAAGGGGGGCTCCCATACAGTACGGAACCCCCTGTGCGCGAGTCCAACTCGTACTTGGCCGATTATTTTATTTTGATGTTTTTATTAATAAAAAAATCTAGAACTTACTTCAATTTTGGCATATCAATCTCGCTTCTGACCGGAAATCTTTATCTTCATCATATCAGTCACACTTCTATCGCACCAAGAATTAATTGTTGCAGTTTGTCTTCAGTACCTCATTGTTATCTGCAATGTGATATAGAATAATATAATTAAACAGATATCAATCTTTATAGGTCTCTTATCTTTTCTCATAGATGAAGGATGGCTCTGCTAGCGGAGCGAAGACCAATCCTTCATCTATGAGTTTCTTATTGTAAGTATCTAACTGTTGGATAATTAATTAAGGAGTTTAATTGCTTTGAATAATTAAAGTTCTCTGTAAATGCGGTTTGTTTGTCAGCTGGCGTCATTGGGAATTTGATGATTTTAGGGCCCAGTTGTGAGACTTGACTGTGGCGTCAAGACATCTGCTGACGGTTGGCTGGCTTAAGCCCAAGAAATTGTTTTGGCCACATGATGAATGGAAGACCATAGCATACAACCTCTATATGTTTTGGGATATCTTATAGAGATGTGCTTTCTCAAATTACCTAAGATCACTTATTAACTGTTGAGCTCCAGACTTTGGAACTCTATAGATACCTACAGATTTCTAAATTTTTCCTCTTCTATCTGAAAAGGGTCTGAAACGTCCCTAATATTATAATTCGAATTCAAACGCTGCAATAATTTGGAACTAGATGAACCACACATGAACTCTCACTTGTTTAGTGAATCAAGCAAAAACAGGTTTTTGGCTTTTTACTTACCCTTCCAATAGATCAACAGTTGCTGCCACAATGAAATATTCCATATTTCAGGATTAATTCGACAATAAAACCTCGATAAAACACATCAAATTCTCCAAACTAGTTTTAATCGCCATGTTTTTAATGACGACTAGTTTGACATTTGACAACTAAATTTTAGACGTAAATCACTCTAAAATGTGGGCCGCCGAATGCATTTCGACCAAATTGAGTAACTAAAATCGATTTAGTCGACTCGACCTAAAAATAGTTTAATCGTGTAGACATCCGAATACCAAAGCCTAGTTTGACAGGACTAAACCTATTTTAGAGAGAACTTAACTATAATGCGTGTCGCCGAATTGCTACCATTGAATAAGTAAGTTCGTATAGGCCGGCTAGCCCTGGTGTCAGAGTTGTTAGGCCGCCTGAAGGCCTCTGACATGGCTAAACGGTTAAAACAACCGGGACCTACAATTTAACGTGTCATCCGAGCCACGGTGCACTCAGTTGGAAAATGCCACCCGCGGTCATCCATCCAAATACTGACCGTGCGGAACGTTGCTTAATTTCGACGATCGCTGACAAACACCTAGTCATACTACGCTACGAGCGCTACAAGATATTGAGTATAACTGAACTTGATTTTATACAATTATATGATTATTTTTAAGGTACGAGTATATGTGGTTGCATTTGAATTTTCAAGTATGAATTAATTTTCACTTTATTCTCCATCACTATTTTCTCTAGCCGCCGCTGTAGGAATCCCTGTGTCGCGGTGGCTAATTCCTTTCCAAACTGTTCAAAATTGCCATATTTAATGTAATAAATCATCATATAGTACTGTACTATACCAAATTTTCCAAGCCTACCCACAAAGGGTGATTGGGCCATATCCACCACACTGGCTCTGTGCGGATTGGTGGATTCACACTTGCCATTGAATTTCTTCTACGGACGTATGCAGGTTAGTATACCATCCAAGCCACTGGAGCAGTTATGCCAGCGGCCCAGAGCCACGCTCCGTTACTTTAAGGAGCTGGGCTGGCTCGGGTAGACGCTGGAGGGGGAAATGCACAAAACACCCCATGCGGGACGTCAGTGCAGGACTTATCGCCCCCACATCGAATAAGAATAGGGATGTTTACTAGGTACAAAAATCATTATTATAACTAGTCCGTCAGTTAGATTTAAAAAAAATATTGGACACATTTTTTCTTCTGTCAATAAAACAATCAGTGACAAAGATAAACCTTGTCAAAGTTTCAGAGTGGGGCTCGTGACGTCACTAGCCGGTACATTTGATAGCGGTTAGTGACGTCACGCGGAACTGTAACGGGCTATTTCTTCATCAATTTTTGTTAAATTGTCAAAAGAAAAAATACGTGTCTAATATTTTTTGACAATTTATTTGACGGACTAATTATATATTTTTAGTAAACAAGCCTATTGTCGAGCTAAAACGGAGATCTCTCACTTCAAAGAGTTATCTTTGTGATAAGCATTTCAAAAATCTGAAGCGAACGCAGGATTTGAACCTGCCCCTTCGGATCACTAGCCCGACGCTCTAACCAACTGAGCCAGCTCGCCTCCTACGCAAGCGCCAAATTTTTGAAGTGCTCATCATTACCACCAACTTGTAGCGTTGGCGGCGCCACCTGTGATACCCGTATTAGACAGGTTATCACTCAACTAGAAGTTGTTAGAACTTCTGAAGATTGACGAGAGATGACGCACTGCTAAATCAATGATATGATTATGATTTTTATTTTAGAGTACTTTCCACACTAGATTTTATCTCAAAGATAACTCTTTGAGATAAAATCTAGTGTGGAAAGCACTCTAAAATAAAAATCATATCATCTCTCACTTCGTTTGCTTTGTCAAAAATATAGTAGGTAAAAAATATAGTAGGTAAAATCCATACCTTTGTCTAAGACTACCGTGGCGTCCATTATACCATTAGGCTTGTCGAGGACTATGGTCTTCTCAAGCACCACCGTTTCGTCGACGTGCTGAAATAATAAAAATAATGACATTTCTATTTGCTTTATTATTATGTACTACGGGACTAATCGCGCATTAAAATTACGAGATAAATAAATAAATATTAGGGGACATCTTACACACGGTCTCTGACCCCAAACTCAGCATAGCTTGTGATATGGCTATCAGAGACTGATATACTACATATACATATTTTAAATACATACTTATATAGAAAGTACCTAAATAAAATACCTCATAATCCCGACGTTTCGACCGAGTTGCATCGGTCGTGGTCACGGGTGTCTACCCGGGATGATGAGGTATTTATTTATCTCGTAATTTTAGTGCGCTATTAGTCCCGAAGTACATAATAATAATGGGTTCCCTGCAAGAGATCGCTTCTAGCGATAAGGCCGCCTTGAGCTACACTTATAAGTTTTTCATGTATTACTGTTGTCTTATTTTTACTGTGTACAATAAAGTGTTTTCTTTTCTATTCTAATGTGTTCAAACCGCGAAAGTTTAATAACAACATTTCTATTTGCTCCTTTAAAAAACTATAAAATAAATGAGCAAATGACACAAACAAATACATCAACCATACATCAGCTATAGGACGTCCATTGCTGGACATAGGCAAACAAATATACCTAAATTTATAATAATCTTGAATCTTAATATTTTTTGTGTGAGTTTACTTTTAAAAATAGAAATAGAATCATACTTCTTGACGGCTGGCTGCGCAATATCCAATCCTGACTGAAGCTCACGCAAAACCGCGCGTTGATTGGCTATTGCGCAGCTTGTACCTGTACCAGCCTTTTTTAATAGTCCACTGCAGGACGTAGGCCTACCCACGAAGGTTGATTGGGTCATATCCACCACGCTGGCCCAGTGCGGGTTGGTGGATTCACATACGCCATCGAATTTCTTCTACGGACGTATGCAGGTTGCCTCACGATGTTTTCCTTCACCGAAAAGCCATTGGTGTGGAATTCCGTACATAAACTCCAAGGAACTCATTGGTACGGGACCGGGATTTGAACCCACTACATCACGATTGTAAGGCGAGTGTCATTACCACTAGGCCACCACGGCTTCACGGCGCAGCTTGTAGCTAACTTCATTTCCGCCAACTATACCAACAAAAGATTCGCCAAAAATGGCAATAGCGAATATGTCGCTCGAATGGATGTACGCAATTTTCGGATTTATTTTGATTTTTCAAATACTAAACCGATTTCGATAAAATTGAAATAGGACCTCTGAAATATGCTCTACCAAACAAAAAAAGTACCATCAAAATCGGTTCACAATTGGCGGAGTAATCGCGTAACATACTTAAAAAAAACAATCAAATTGAATTGATAACCTCCTTTTTAGGGTTCCGTACCCAAAGGGAAAAACGGGACCCTATTACTAAGACTTCGATGTCCGTCTGTCTGTCTGTCTGTCACCGGGCTGTATCTCATAAACCATGATAGCTAGGCAGCTGAAACTTTTACAGATTATGTATTTCTGTTACCGCTATAACAACAAATACTAAAAACAGAATAAAATAAATATTTAAGGGGGGGGGGCATACAACAAACCTGATTTTTTAGATGTTTTTCGCTATATATTATTAATGGTACCAGGTAGATGCTTGAATTTTTCACAGAATATTTAGTTTTATATTCCCTTCAATAATAAAATTAAAATAAAATAAATATTGAAGGGGGGCTCCCATACAGTACGGAACCCTCCGTGCGCGAGTCTGACTCGTACTTGGCCGATTATTTGAATTCAGTTAAAAAAGCGACACTGAAGTGAAGCGAATTTCTTCATTTGAATAAATAAAATGGTTTTGTGTAAAGTCGGTTTACGGATTTTACGTGATAAGGTCATATGAAAACATTGTTGAATTAACAACTGAAATAAGCCGAACGCTTAGGCCGATCGTGCCTCTCTATTGCTTGTTCAGCGCTCTCACCTACACGCTCGGCTCGGGCGGAACGTGACACTTTTTCGTGCGTGCAGCAGGCGTTCATCGATTTATAAAACGTTATCAGTGCAAATTTCTTGGAGAACATTCGTATAGAGTAATAAAAATACTTACAATACTTTTAGGGGTCACAGGAGCATGATTATAAACGCCATTCGACAAAACAATGGTCTGGTCCATTTCTATACCTTTGGATATAGTTATAGTCTCGTCTAGAGTCACATTATCCATTTGGTCAATATCAGTGGCCATTTTCTCCATACTTTTGGCCGCCAAGCCATTTTTAGTCTTGGCCAAATCTTCTGTGGTTTTTCCTTTCCGGTTTTTCTGATTTGTAGTTTTCTTTGGAGGAATGATGGGGGATGATATAAATTCTTCTTTGGGCGATATAATTGGTTTAGAGTCCATCGGTTCTGCCTCAGGCTCAATTGGCTTTGGATCATCTTTACCGCTAGAAAAATAAGAACAAAGATTAAAATATCGAAATGTACAAGGTCATATCCTACTAATATTATAAACGTTAAAGTTTGTAAGGATGGATGGATGTTTGTTACTCTTTCACGCAAAAACTACAGAACGGATTGAGATGAAACTTTGCAATAGTATAGCTTATATATCAGAATAACACATAGGCTATAAATTATTATGATATTGTGTAAATTTTCCATAATGTAACGATCAGTGTTAAGTAAGTAGGAAAAATTCTGCAATATGCGAGCTATTCTAGAGTGCGCTTCAAGAAATGTCAAAAAACCGTCAAATAGTTTTTTTTAAACCTTGCACCTCCTTTATGTATAAGTAAGGTAGGGCCTCGGATTTGAAAGACGGAAAGTGACATAGTCTTCTTTTTATCCCGGATAAATAAAGGGTTCCCATGGGATAGCACAAAAATCAAACTATCATGTGGGTGAAGCCGCGGGTAAAAACTAGTAAAAAATAAAATAAAATAAGAGAAGCATTTGTATATTCGCTAATATACAGGGTTATTCAGAACTGGCGAACTAAGCCAAAATGACGAGATTCAGATCATTATTGTGAACAACTTTTACTATGGGGCCAAGCCAAAATTTGAGGGAAAAAAATCGGCTGCTCAACATCGAGCTATATTACTACGTATAGAGAGGACGACGCACATCCCTACCATGTTCCGCCCAAGTGCAGCCATATGGCTGCACATCAATTAGTTGCTTGCTAGCTCTTGAGTACATCAGTCTAGTTTGTTTTAAAACGAAAAAAGTTCAAAATTATTGAATATGGTCTCGTGAGTGTTAAGATATTGCACGAATAATACAAAGAATACGGCGAAGTGCAAAGGAATAACTTTCCATCGGTGAGTAATTAGATAATCATTTTACAATTAAATGCAAACAAAATATTATCGGATGGCGCGTGGACGCCATGTTGCGATACTTTTCATAGACTAAAAATGAAGATGTGACATTGTGTGTGTAACAAGTGTAGGTAAAATTAAGGTTTGTTCCCAGTGTTACTACCATTCTTACTACCAGTAGTAAGAACGGGAAACGAATTACTCTTCTTACTATTACGGTTGAAAGTTGTTAGAACAGTAAAAAAAAATTACTCCTGTTACTACCGTAAAATTATAATAACAAAAACAAACAAAACATGACAGATTTGTATTTAAACCGAATTTAAGTTGGTAGGTATTATAATTATAAAAAAAAAACAAGAACTGTTACCAAAAACTAAACAGAAAAATTGCTGTAGTACCTAATCAAAACAAATTATAAGTATTATGTTCACAGATAGGAACTCTGTGATTATGTTTGAAAAATTTGTATAACATTAAAAAACATGGAAAATCAACGAATTTCTTTGTATTCGTCGGTCCAGTATTGTTGTGTTGCATATTTTATAATAAAATGAAAAAGGTTTGATGTACAGGGTTATTTCTAATCAATTAGCACCCTTTCAGGGGCTTAGGTATTATAAACATCAAAATTAACAACTTTTGTTCTGCGACTTTTGTCAAAACTAAAAAAATCAGCTTACGTGGAAAGGTTATTACTAGTATTGGGCTAGTATAAGCTACCCCATACTAAACATTCATAGAAATCTGTTTAGCCGTTACCGAGTTGACTTGGAACAAACACACTTACACATAAACTTTCGCAATTATAATATTAGTGTGATTAGGCAAACAGTGGTATATTATATAAAATACTTAAACGAATGAATTAGTTTAACTTAAATATTTATATTATGATATAATATTACGTTCGTCGTGGAAATCTTTGAGGGAGGCCTATATCCAGCAGTGGACTTCTACGGGCTGATGATGATGATGATGAATATAATATTTTCTACTGATCAATAATTCAACTAATATTATATTATGAAGAAGAAAAAACAAAGTACGAATTCAATTGAAGCGTGTGTAGGTAATATAAACTTTGTCACTTCTGTAGTCAGTCAGCATCTTAGTCTATAGAAACGACAAGTTAGTGCAGAACGTTGAACGAAACGCGTAAGCGCTTCGAAGAATCGCGGCGCTTTCGACCTTTTTGCCACGAGAAAACTATACCTTAAAAGTGTTCTAGCGCTGCGTGTTTGTACTGGCTGATTAGACGGATAATTATTGTTACAGTGCTGAAGCGCACTTAAGTTATATTCTTAACAAAATTGAGCATGATATTTGGTCAGGGTAGCTCCTCTATACGTAGTAATATTTCCTCAAAGCTGCTCAATACATGTTGTCGATTCCGCGTTGCAGTTTTTAATGGAACTCTTTTTTCCTCGAAAGAAGGATGCAGAGATTCGACCTGTTAAAACATTTTTATTTAATTTTTTTACAATCAAGGAACAAAACACCTTTTTTAGGGTTCCGTACCCAAAGGGTAAAAACGGGACCCTATTACTAAGACTTCGCTGTCCGTCTGTCTGTCACCGGGCTGTATCTCATGAACCGTGATAGCTAGACAGCTGAAATTTTCACAGATGATGTATTTCTGTTGCCGCTTTAAAGAATAAAATAAATATATAAGGGGGCTCCCATTCAACAAACGTGATTTTTAGGAGTTTTTTGCTCGCTATTAATAACGGCATGAAGAATATGGCTCCCATACGGTACGGAACCCTTCGTGTGCGAGTCCGACTCGCACTTGGCCGATTTTTAAATAATGATATGTGCTTTAAAAATATAGTGATTTTTTGCTGTTTTCATATCACTCCTTAAAATTAAAATTAGACCACCAGAAAAATTACAATGTTTTTTATTGTTTTTACCATCTAAATCCCCTACCAATGCTTGTGAGGCCAAATATTTTAAAACTTTATTAAAAACTAACTTGCACATATCAGAACAGTTTTAGAAGCGTCATAAATTACTCTGACGAACATAACATTTTTAGAAATGAACTAGGGAGAAAATTAGTGTATTCCTATACAAGGTATACGTATGTATGAGATGCCGACATCCTTCTTTAGGTTGGCCCCATAGTAAGCGTTGTTCGTAACGATAGTATTAATCACCCTCTTTTGGGTTAGTATGGGGTAAGTAGATAACCCTGTATAATGTTTTACTGCAGCAAGAAACAATCTTCAATTCCAACTATATTGATGCTACTGTTCAAAAACAAAAATGTTGCTTTTTAGAATTCCGTACCCAAAGGATAAAAACGGGACCCTATTACTAAGACTCCTCTGTCCGTCCGCCTGTCTGTTTGTCACCAGGCTGTATGTATCTCATGAACCGTGATACCTAGACAGTTGAAATTTTCACAGATGCTGTAATTCTGTTGCCGCTGTAACAACAAATACTAAAAACAAAATAAAATAATTAGGGCTCCCATACAACAAACTTGATTTTTTTTTGCTGTTTTTCGCTCGATATTAATAACGGTAACAGACGCTAGAAATATTCGCAGAATTTTTAATTATATGTTTACTTTGTTCAGTATTTAATTAATAAATTAAAATAAAATTAATATTTAAAGGGGCTCCCATACAGTACGGAACTCTTCGTGCGCGAGTTCGGTTCGCACTTGTAAATAAATATAGGTACTTACGTTTTTTGAGCTTGTCTTGTTCTTTTCGGTCTTGGTTTTTCAGCAGGAGTCGCTGTAACAAGTAAATAATTATCAAATTGATTATTCTGATCGACTTCTTATCTGATCCATTCTAAAAGTTTTAGGCATCGACAAAACCTTTTGATCAGAACTTATAATTGACTGCCTCGGTGGCTCAGTGGTTAGTGACACTAACTACTGGGTCAAAGAGGCGTAGGTTCGATCCCTCAGAAGAATTACAAGTAATGGAAGTATTGTTAAATTTTACTCAAATGAAAACTACGTTACAGCTGTCTTATTCATAGCTGGTTATACAGCATACGCGAGAGCGAGTGGAACAAAAAAAACGCAACGTGCCGAGCACTTTGGCATCGCGCGGCGTTGTAGTCGGCTGCAAACGCGTTACGACTTACTAAAATCCTGCCCACTACGTAGCTTGGGCAGGGTTTTTAGTTAGTCGCAACTTTTTAGATTAGGTATAATTGTTTTCCGCCAAATAATGGCAAATGCTACATTTTAAAGCACACAATTTTTTAGGCTAATAATAATTATTTTCTTTGAGTTGCAAACAGAACGAGTACAAGTCTGTAAAACCTTCTTCATTAATACCTTAAGCATTTCCCACCAAACTGTTTACACAGCGTTGGAAAAAATCAAAAGCAAAGAAGGCACAATTGACAAAAGAGGGCAACCTGATAACAGGCCACGTAAAATGAGTATTGAGACTGAGGAAAACATACTTGCCCACATACGCCTACTTCCAACTGTGGAATCTCATTACGTGAGAAAAGACTCGAGTCGACAATATCTCTCAGAAGATCTAAACATCTCAAAAATGTACCGATTGTATCAAATATGGTATCAAGAAGGAAGCTATGAATGCCCGATGGCCTCAAAACGCCAGTATGAAACAATTTTCAACACAAAGTTTAATTACTCATTTTTTAAGCCGAAGAAAGACCAGTGTGGTATTTGCTCTCTTTACCGGCAAGCTGACCCCGAACGACAAGAAACTTTACAAGAAAAATATAACCAACATCAAAAAAACAAAGAGCGAGTCCGTGAAATAAAGGCAAAAGAAAAAGATTCTGTTAACCCCACGGACACGACAATAGCAATCTTTGACTTGGAGAAAGTGCTAAGCATTCCGCAATCGCAAGTTGGCATATTTCATTATAAAAGGAAATATAATTTACAATTTTACCGTGTTTGGTGCTACTCGGAAAAGAGGATATTGCTATGTCTGGCACTATCAGATTGCAAAAAGAGGAGCGACAGACATCGGTAGCTGTTTGTGGCAATTCCTTTTGCATGAACATGAGAAAGGTATAAAAAACATTTCTTTTTACTCCGACGGGTGTGGAGGGCAGAATAAAAACCGGTTTATATTTGCCCTCTACATTTTAGCTGCCAGAAAACTTCAAATGAACATCACACACAGGTTTTTTGAGACTGGCCATGGTCAGAGTGAAGGAGACTCCATGCACTCCACCATAGAACGCGAATTAAAACACAAGGTTGTGTATACTCCCGACCAGATGTACACTATAATAATGAATGCCAAAGTTACTGGCGAAAAGAACACAATAAAAGAAATGTCGCAGAATGACTTTTATGACATAAAAGAATTAATAACCAACAGGAATTGGGTCACAGACATAGTTGGTCAGAAAATATCGTGGTCTAAAATTATGGAAGTGAATGTTACACATGTGCAACCTCATCTTCTACGATACAAATACGATTTTGATGCAGAGTATTCCCAAATGGATACCCAACTTCAGAAAAAAATATCAGTAAGAAGGAAGCGAGGTGCTAGCCAGACTGCGTCCAACACGCCAAACTCTGCATCTGAACATCAATGGAAAGCAGCGTATACCGACCGTTTGCCTTTACCTAAGGCATTACATGCTGACCTGATGAGCTTGTGTAATAGCGAAGCAATCCCATGTCATTATCATGGGTTCTATGAGTCTCTGACCTTTATCGAAAGACCTGAGACTCATTTACAAGACGATGATGATCAAAATGAGGAAGAATATTTTTTTATTGTCATTGTATAACTTTTCTATAAAATTAAAGCAACCAATGTTTACCAATAATTTGTTTCATTTTGAAGGCAAGAACAACAGTCCAAAGTTCTATTACTATACAAAAATGGAAAAATTATAACGAGGATACAATGGTAAGTGATATTAAATTTCGACAATTGAGCTGTTAATAATCATTGAATAAAATTATTATACAATATTGCAATATTTGTTTTCGCTTAGATGAACCGAGAATAAAAAGACAACGGACATAGAAAAAAAATGACGTTGATTAATTTTTATCAATATCTTATTTTGTTAATATCTATTTAATTACTTATACTACTGTTAATTACAATACTTTTACAAAAAAAATATTTAAAAAAATATCTTTCATTTGAGCTCATTCACTTACAATACTGTTCAGTGAATCATCAGCAATCAACGAAAAACGGTTTTTTATTTTTCCTGGAAAGTTGTGATTTCAAAGAGTTACTTTTTATGATAAACATTTCAAAAATTCGTCGCGGATGCAGGATTCGAACCTTGCGTCTTCGGATTGAAGGTTCGAGTTCTGCATCCGCGACGAATTTTTGAAATGTTTATCATAAAAAGTAACTCTTTGAGATAAACATAGTGTGGGATGCACTATAAAATTAAAATCATTTCAAGTTGTGATTTTGCGATTGCCATTTTGTTCTCCGGGGGCGGCGAAATTAGAACACCCTAGGTTACTTAAAATAATCTAAAAAACTAAAAACAATATAGTAGGTACCTATTTGAAATAGCATCGTCATAAAAAGTAAAAAATAAATCAAATTAAAACATAATTCAGTCAAATTACAACATTTAAATTAACCTAACCTAAAAAAGGTTGTATCTGAAATCCATTCGATGTTAAGAGTTTTCGACTTTTTCATTAGAAATGGCCACTTTTCTTTGGTTTAGTAAGTGCTTTAGTGTCAAAAATAGAACTTGTCTGATTAACGTGAAAATAAAACATCTGTGGATTTATTTCTATGGACATTGTATTTCTGGTAACCTATACATATCTTCAAACAATGTTTGTATAAAGCACATAGTCTAAACTTAACTGCACTAAAGTGGCAACATTGGCCACATCCTTTTGGCACGATGGTCAGTGAGGCCCTTAACATTTGTCACCTTCATGGCAAAGTTATGAATTGGCATAATTCACTTTTTCACAGGAGCGTTTTGAACTCGTAGAATCAAGTTTTCTATTGGATGCTCCATGTAAAATATCAAGTA
Source organism: Hypomecis atomaria (assembly GCA_964007245.1). Classification (NCBI taxonomy): domain Eukaryota; kingdom Metazoa; phylum Arthropoda; class Insecta; order Lepidoptera; family Geometridae; genus Hypomecis; species Hypomecis atomaria. Next base: position 27,391,893 of record OZ023279.1, read on the forward strand.
CATCCGTTGCTCCGTTGCAAAGGGAATGAAAAACAAACCAATAAACCAACAAACACACTTTTGGATTTATATAATTAGTATAAGGGTATTTATTACTTAGTTTTATCAACATATTTCTCCAAAATATCTACTGAATTACATTAACTAAGAAAAATTAACAATTTATGACTTTTCGAGACTGCAGGTTTATATAAAACTGCTGACATGTAAATTGTATATAGAAGGTAAAACTCCAACATGCCAAGTGCGAGTTGGACTTGCGCATTCCGTACAGTGTTGGATCCCCTTAGCCCCATTTCTTTTGCCATCATTAATGGCGAGCAAAAATCTCCTAATAAATCATATTTGTTGTATGCCCCTTTTAAATATTCATATTCTGTTTTCAATATTTAATTTTGTTGTTTTAGCGGCAACAGAAATAAATCATCTGAGAAAATTTCAGCTGTCTAGCTAAAATGGTCTATGAGGTACAGCCTGGTGACAGATGGACATCGGGTGATAGGGTCCTGTTTTTATCCTTTGGGTACGGAACCCTAAAAAAACCAACTGGTATCATAACCATTGTGGTCAACTTTGTCATAAAAAGAGCCGGGGAACAAAGACCAATAAACAAAACAATAGTAACCAGCATTCTTCAGCTCGCATAATCCCCCTCTTTTAAATTATTTATATATCCCGGAACTTAATACCTACCATGCAACTAATGAATCTACTAGGTAGCTGACCTGAATTCGTTCCACTCAAGAAACAAATTTTGACTAAGTAATTTATAAATATTATAGCCGTGTTATTTTGATGTATAAACATTACTATTGCATAGTTTCATCTCAAACCATTCAGTAGTTTTTGAGTGAAAGAGGAACAAGCATCCATACATTCAATCATTCGCGTTTATTGATCTGTAATTTTATTTTGAGCCTATAGCGGAATGGCACACTGTAACTCCAAAACTTGCAAATGTTAAGGTTAAGTAATCACACTTATGCACTTGTTAGATTAATAATGTTATTATAATATTTAATAAGATTACAAGATGTATTAAGTAATATAAGACTTATTGGTAGCTAAATGGAACTGAGAAATATCATGACTTCCGAATGTTGGCCATTGTTGTTTACATATACCATTTATTTAATACTGTGATTTCATAATGTTATAGATGACTTGAAACGTATCAATAATTGTTCTAATAATTCTAATAAGTATGAAATACAGTTTAAGATGATTTTATGTTTAACAATTGTGTAAAATGGAGGCTACCACCGTGCCCGCCATCTTGCTCGTTCCCTATTGGTTGTTGGCAATGTTTACATCGAGCAGTGGTGGTAAGGCATGGTGGGAGCTTGTGAAATCAGTATAAAACAGTCTGTTGGCGCGGCTTCGTCTCTTAATATCTCTTAGTAGCTCTTAGTGTTCTCCCGGTATTCTGATAATAACGTTGGAGTCTTGCTTAGCTAGTTATGCTGAGTGTCGGTACTTTTATATTCGAAGCCAAGTCGAGTGGACGTTGCCATGTTGCTAAAGTTAAGTACTTTGTGTTGTAGTGTTGAGTAAAAGACGGTCTATCGCAGAATGGATTCTTTATTACAATTTACATGCCTATATATAATATGTGGGTAGTTGATAAACTATTCTACCTCCATCTAATACATCACATATTCCTCCTCTTAAATTAAAGGAATAATATTATTCACACAATGATATTTACAAACATATTTTATACAGATGGCAGCACTTATATTAAAACACTAAATAGACTATACATTTTTTATCATACCAGCTATAAAATTAATTTACGAAAATAGAAACCTTCTTACAAAATATCTTACAGTGAGGATATCAAATGCATAAATAAGTAACATATCTAAATAACGCTGAAATTAACATGAAAAGATGCATTTAGCTTTTTAAAACATTTCTTGAACAGAATGACAATTACATTCAGTCTTAAACGATTCATGGACACTGTCTTATTTATACATTATCCTACCCACCTACTCGCCCGTCTATCCTTCAACTTCACCTACAAAATCTTTTAATCTTCAACATTTTACTTAGAAATCTCACGGAATTCACTAAACTTATAAGCTTAGATATATATGTAATTAAACTACCTACGACCCATTTAATTCAACTTTATTTATATTTACTTAACTAATATCAAAGTTAAGGTACTCACAACAATAAGCAGGTATCACTGCAATGAAGAAAATAAATATCTACATAATTATTTCGCTTATAGGTACTTAAGCTAGAACAGATTCAATAGCAGACCGGTTTCTCTCAATAGGCTAAAAATAACTCTCGTAACTTTTTACACAACTAGCCCGGTCTATTTATCATGGAAACCTTCAAATACAATAACATTGTAATCTTGAAACATTTCGTCGTCGTGACCCATTGTATGATATGCCAAAACCATCAATGAATATTATTCCCAAGAATGTTTAGTACCCACATGTAAAAATATTGTCTGTTACACTATAAACTATTTTGTTTACGTTGATGCTTGACATTCTGATCCGTGATGCAACCATTAGAAAACAATGATCATTTTCAGTAACAACTGCTAACAAGTACCCATAGGAAATCAATGTGGCATTGCCCTCTATCTATGTATTTATTTATTTAATATATATTTATCTATAATTACTTATATATGTATTTATATCATATATTATGCTCTTCTAGCACAAACACACACACACACACACAAACACACATGAGTAACGCTGCAAACCTTGACTCTAAAGAGATCTTGTGTATTGCAGTGCTACTCACACACACTCACACACAGACATTATTACATAGCTACATATACTATAAGCCTAATAAATCTAGATATAAGAAAATATTTCCCTTTTGTCTCTGTAACTAAGATTATTATTTTGTCAGCAGTCATTGTAAGTAGGAAGGTACTGGCTCTTATAATACAGGTTTTTGACCTAGCATAAGGGCCAGGGAACCAAGAATTCAATTGTACTCATTAACTGGACAAATAAACGATTTTGTATTTTGTATAGGTTGCAATATTTTTAACAAAATCGATCAATATGTGAAACAACAACAAATACAAACAATTATGAAACCTACAATAATAACAATCTTTAAACATTACTGTCACATCGTAGTGACCCATTACATACCATATTTGAATTATTTTGATTTATCTCAATCTATCAATGAACATTGTTTTTGTCTAACGTTTTACATTACCATTTTATACCTAGTAGGTATTATTACCGAGTTAAACTGTGTCAATCGTTGACATTGATGCCTTATATTACATTACCTATGTCCATTAGTGAACGACCATAATTTTAGATAACAAATAAATTGCAACATTTTAAATGTGAAGACTATTTTGAATGTGAGCAAAACCCATTTTATATTTATAAAATTCTTTTAGAAATAACACTTCTATGACTTGAACGCCAAAGCTTAGATTTAAGTACATGTGTACAAAATGCTGGAAAAATGCATCATACGTTACACAGGTCAATGTCAATGACTATAACTGAAATTACGAATTCACGAACACTTAAACACTTAAGTACCTTCGTACTTACATGATGTAGGTACCTAACCTTTCAAACACTGCACTAATCACAACTGTAACTTTTGAATCGACACTCCTGCATGCCCGTCCCTGTTGAGCAACACGTTGCAGCAAGTTGCAGCCTGCGCTTCATGCGTCGCAGCCGACGCCTCCGACGTCGCCGCCTGACGTGGCTGGCACAGCCCGTCGCAGCCGACGCTTTCTGCGCAGCCGCCGACGTGGCTGACTCGGTTGAGCGTGTCACAGCCGGCGTTTCTTACGCCGCCGTCTACGTCGCTTGTTGGGTACATTGCGGCCAGCGCGCCCTGCGCCACCTCTGGATGAGCGCGATGCGGCCCCATTGCAGGCTGAACGCGGCGCGACCCACACAATGCCTCCGAGCATTTGCCACACAAACGGGTGACGCTTGTCGGCACCCGCACTGCCTCTCGCCGCTGCCATGCTCGCTTCCGTCGCTGCCACAACCACATGCTCACTCGCTGCCGTTGACGCCCGTGCGAGCTCGACAGCTCGCTCATAGTCCAGCTTGCGTCCGACAATCAGCCTGGATCTCGTATCCTCCTCGCAAAACCCCGACACGAACCGGCCCGGCAAGGTGACCTCTAACGTCGCCCCGAAGGAGCACGTGTTTGGTAGCTTTTTTACACCTTGTGGGTATTTGTCGACGTTGGCTTCCCCCGAAGATTGCTTCCATTGCCGGGATTCTGCGATCTCCGACCACTGCGGCTTGAGTTCAATGAACATTTTCGTCTTGAGTGCAATTTCAGATAAATTACACCACTTTCACGTAAATTCGAATTTAATTAGACTGCGCCAAATGTAGTGTTGAGTAAAAGACGGTCTGTCGCAGAATGGATTCTTTATTACTCGAACATGCCTATATATAATATGTCGGTAGTTGATAAACTATTCTACCTCCATCTAATACATCACATGTGTAATATCTAAATTAAGGTGACTGATCATTGTACATTGTATCAAAAGATTATACTGATGGCGTCTTGAGTTTTTTGCCACTTCTTCTCAAAACGTCTAGGGCCTTGCGAACGTGGCATAATTATTGCAATACATGGTGGTACCCTCGAGGGACCCATGAAGTATAAAAAATATACAAAGTATACTTACTTACTTGTTTCCTTTACTAATTTAGAATCCTGAACATTAGACAAGTACCCTCACGAACATTTTAGGATCAGATTGAAGAGTTTCTTTGTTATTAAGTTAGAATCAGGGTTGCTGCATTAGTTTAAAGTAAGATTTCCATTCTAATAGTAATATTTTGGTAGAAAATAGATAAAGTAACCTCTATTTTAACCCTGATCTAACCAATCATATATGCCAAATAACGTAATACATCTTAATTGCGTTGGAAAGGTTACTAAAATGCAGACTAGATCACAATAGGTATTTACATTTTACATTTACAAGCGGGGCTATAAGCCACTGAAAGGGAGTACATATATGTATTGTTGCTGCAAATCACACAAATATGGATTACCTTCACCCTCGTCGATACTTTGAAGCGTTATTTTAGCACTTTTGTCCTCTTGTGCCTTCTCCCGCCCCTTACTTCGACCATTTTGGTTCATGTACTCTTCTTCGAATTTATCAAGACTTTCTAGGGCATCCTGAAAATACCACACCTTCTTTGTAAACCACACATCGATATATCACTATTTAACACTTGTAAAAGAAAATAATAGCACTAAAACATTCGTGGAAACTTGTAAACCATAACACAACTGTGTTAGAATCTTTACCTTGAGACAACGTTCGAATTTTTTTACATGAATAACAGATATTTCAGTTAGTCTTGGCAGTAATAATTCACTAAATACGGACATATCTACAGCAAAAACTCAAAAAGTTTCAGGAATACGATACGCCATGAAACGAAACCGTTTGAAATCAAATGTAATTTGACAGTTCGTTCGTAGATACGATTGTACCCATGAAGTTTTAGGTAAAGGTGGAGAGTGCACTCTTAATACCTATTTGAGTCAAATACCTACACATTGCTATCTCACTCTCTGTGGTCGGAACTCTCTTTCTAGTGTGGTGTTTGGTATTTCTATATATACACTAAAAATTCCCGAAAACGGGTAAATTTAATTTCAAAGTTTTGGGTTTATCAACTTCATCCAACCCCAAACTATGATTTATATGAATTTACAGTGTTTTCAGTTTAAAAGGGGATAAAATGTGAATTATTGTAAAACTGATAATAAAAGCAGAATGCACAAACTGATTACAAAAGTGTTTTCTAGTAACTGTACCAGTATCAGATCCATATCATAGAAAATTTAAGAAATAATAACGTTATTAATAAAAATATATATTAAGTTTGTGTTGTGTTAAAAATTAAGTACAGCTGTAATTTTCCAAATTACTAACACTGGAGAGAATTAAAAGAATACCCTATTTTTGGGAGTTCCCTAATGCGGCAACACTCGTCACCAAAATACTAGCTGTCATGGCCGAATCATCAATGAAATCGTAAAATGCAGTAGGGTAACCATAAAATATTTTTTGAGAATAATTTACCTTTATTGTGTATGCAATGCGTAACTAAATATTATAGACTGTCGTACAGACAGTGTGTGTGTATTATTGAGCGCTGATATTTGTCACAATTAGTGCAACACAATTAAAATTAACAAGAACACTATGTGATTCACATCTTTATAATTGTAATCTATAGTTTTTAGGTACCTACTATATTTGAATCTTTGTTTATAACAAAAAACATTATATTGACCTTTTTTCACTATCATATTATCATCTTATTAAATTATTATAATATCTATAGTATCATTGTGTTCTTTTTTTCAGGTTTCTCTGAGACAAATCTTAAAGAACTTCGTGCTTAGCAATTGTACCACTGAAATACCATTTTTATAAGAGTTCCAGGAATTTGTAGCCTATACTCGATTCGTAGTGATTGAAGTCAACAACCCTGCAGGACGAATGATTTGTTTTTTTTTGTAAATAATTGTAAATTATGTGCGTTTGTTAATAAACTATTATAATTTGAATTACATTGTTTTTGATTACCTTTTTAGGGTTCCGTACCCAAAGGGTAAAAATGGAACCCTATTACTAAGGCTCTTCTGCGCGCTGTCGAATTACATATGCTATCAATAACAGGCGCAGTATTTCATCATAAAGCATATTATTATAAATCCAGAGCGTAGCTAGTTATACACATTTATTGACTTGCAAGATTGCATTCTTACACATTTATTGAAGAATTAGTTTTTGTATATCTGCGATGCCCTATAGAACAAGGTTCTTAAGTTTACTTTGTATTGTTCATATACCAATTGTGTATTTTCATATAATGGTTTACTCAATATTGTGATTAATATCTGTGCGTCCTAAAAGGCAAAAATGTAGGGTCACCCTATTAGAAAGATAGTTCCGACCACAGAAGAGTGAGATAGCAATGTGTAGGTATTTGACTCAAATAGGTATTAGGAGTGCAATCTCCACCTTTACCTAAAACTTCGTGATTGTACCAACATTCAGAAATTATCTTATCTTTTGTCTATGGTTTTGCGAATGACATAAAGAACTAAAACTGCTATCTTCGGATCTCGTTAAAAATGCGATGGTAGCTCCACTATTTAATTTATATGATAAGGTAGGTGTTACCATTTGTGTACAGAGCTATTAGAGCACAGAGCTATTAGAGTATCTCTGTGGTTAATGGCGTGGCCACATTATCGCCCTACGGCGAATCTTCGTCACTGGGGGCTCATTCACTAATTCAAACGGTAGTAATTGGTTGTTCACGATTTGAACTACTACCTGAAGCTGGGCACACACGCTGCGATGATGGCATCTATTCATCAGATCAGTCCAGCGAGGTCCTGATATAGTTGCATTGCCAGTAGGTAGTTATTGAGGAATCAAAATGAAACCCTTATTTTAATCGAAAAATATTGATTTAACAACAAAAATATTGGCGTCAATGTTGTAGAAAATCAAATTTTAAACAACTTTTGTTCCTAAAACTTCTGCTGTAAAATTGAAATAACACAAGTTATTGAAGAAATGAAATGGTACAACCAACTATTTAAAAAAAATATCGATCCTACAAAAAGTTGATGGGAATCAAAGTTATAGAAAATCAAATTTTAAACAACTTTGATTCCCATCAACTTTTTGTAGCATCGATATTTTTTTTAAATAGTTGGTTGTGCCATTTTGTTTCTTCAATAACTTGTGTTATTTTAGTTTTTTAACAGAAGTTATGGTAACAAAAGTTGTTTAAAATTTGATTTTCTACAACTTTGATTCCCATCAACTTTTTGTAGGATCGATATTTTTTTTAAAAAGTTGGTTGTACCATTCCATTTCTTCAATAACTTGTCTTATTTCAATTTTTCAGCAGAAATTATGTGAACAAAAGTTGTTTAAAATTTGATTTTCTACAACTTTGATTCCCATCAACTTTTTGTAGGATCGATATTTTATTTAAAATAGTTGGTTGTACCATTTTGTTTCTTCAATAACTTGTTGTTATTTCAGTTTTTCAGCAGAAGTTATAGGAACAAAAGTTGTTTAAAATTTGATTTTCTACAACTTTGATTCCTATCAACTTTTTGTTGGATCGATATTTTTTTTTAAAAGTTGGTTGTACCGTTTTGTTTCTTCAATAACTTGTGTTATTTCAATTTTTCAGCAGAAATCGATCGATCTTACAAAAAGTTGATGGGAATCAAAGTTGTTTAAATTTGATTTTCTATAACTTTGATTCCCATCAACTTTTTGTAGGATCGATATTTTTTTTAAATAGTTGGTTGTACCATTTCATTTCTTCAATAACTTGTTATTTCAATTTTACAGCAGAAGTTTTAGGAACAAAAGTTGTTTAAAATTTGATTTTCTACAACATTGATGCCAAAATTTTTGTTGTTAAATCAATATTTTTCGATAAAAATAAGGGTTTCATTTTGATTCCTCAATAACTACCTACTGGCAATGCAACTATATTAGAACCTCGCTGGACTGATCTGATGAATAGATGCGATCATCGCAGCGTGTGTGCCCAGCTTCAGGTAGTAGTTCAAATCGTGAACAACCAATTACTACAGTTTGAATTAGTGAATGAGCCTCCAGTGACGATAACTTCGCCGTAGGGCGCAGATGTGGCCATAGCATACGAGATAAAAATCTGGAAATGTGTTCGGTTCCATTAATAACGGTGACAGGTAGATGCTTGAAATATTCACATAATATTTTGTTGTTGCTATAGCGGCGACAGAAATACATCGTCTGTGAAAACTTCAACGTTATAGCTATCACCGTTCCTGAGATACAGCCTGGTGACAGACAGACAGACGGACAGACAGCGGAGTCTTAGTAACAGGGTCCCGTTTTTACCCTTTGGGTACAGAACCATAAAAATGTGCTAAAACCACGATAACCACGTTTCTAAAGCAAAAATAAAACTTTCTAGTTACCTAGTTATAGAAGAAGTTGTAACTGATGCAAAGTACAGCAATTTCCTACCCCATGTTGACATTCACGCCACTCTTATTAACTTATCAACCGATTGGAAACTTTGTAACACCATTTTACAGCACAATTTATTCAACAAAATGCAAGTTAATAATCTCGTTTAAAGGGAACAGCTGATTTTTGCCGCAGTTTCAAAATGGTTCCCATAGTAAAAGGTGTTTATGATGATAAACTTATGGGTTTAGGGGACCCAGGGTTGACTGAAACTACTGATGAAAGAAGATAAAGTTTAACCACAATATATACAAGATGGCTGAAGGCACACACACTATTTATTAATCTGCCTAATAAGACTAAGATCTAATTAAGACTGCCTCGCTGGCTCAGTGGTTAGTGACCCTGACTTCTGGATCACAGAGGCGTGGGTTCGATCCCCACCCAGGGCAAGTATTTATGTGATGAACATAGGTGTTTGCTCTGTGTCTGGGTGTTATTTAGGTACAATACTATCTATTTAACTATGTATTTAAAATATGAATATCGACGGTTAAAAGGTAATAGGGGATAAGCAACAAAAACCGAATTGTTCAGGAGAGCAGTTTGAAATTGTAGAAAAATGGACATAACTTTTTTATTTTTTGTCATATTGTGAAACTGGAAACAGCTATAGAATAAAAAAAAATTAAAGCATTAATTAGCACTCTTATTTATTTGATTCGACGTTGTTTTATGTGGTTTTATGTCGCTTAGATCAATTGATCTTATTTTCCTTATGGGGTAATTAGGCATAAGTTACATCTACACAAAAAAAAAACGAAGAGTATAGAAGACTTAGCTACATTTGATATCCTCATGCCAATAGGTAATATGTCACATGACTGTAGAATAATTTAAATGGGTAAAGAAGGATAAGTGACGATTCACATTATTATGCTATAAGGTAATGGAACATAAGAAACAGTGCTTAGCAAAAACATCTTCAGGATGTTAGACATTAGCGACACTATAAGTGGATTGGAAAAAAGGTAACATGATACTTCCACACATCATGATTTCAATATCAAGAGGAAAACGAGAACATCCAACATACGGCAATATTTGGCCAAATGGTAACGAGGATTAAATGTCAGTTTTTAAAATAATAGAATCACAACCAAAAATAGTTTCACAACCACAAGTTTCACAACCACAACCAAAAATAGTTTCACAACCAAGTTAATCACAACCAAATTGAAAGTGTGTCGAGCAGGGTTGTATACCTAATACTCAGAATATCTAAACGATATTCGTTGAAGGTCATTCAGGTATACGCACCGACCTCGTCACACCCAGATGATGAAGTGGAGGCTATGTATGAGGACGTAAGTCGGGTCATACATACGTCTAAGACCCGCTTCACGGTTGTTATGGGAGAGTTCAACGCAAAGTTGGGCAAAAAAAGCGATGATGAGTTGAGAGTGGGGCAATTTGGATATGGGCAACGGAACCCCAGGGGCCAGAGGCTGGCAGATTTTCTGGAGAAAGAGGGACTCTTCATGATGAACTCTTTCTTTCAGAAGCCACCACACAGGAAATGGACCTGGATGAGCCCCGATGGTTCTACGAGAAATGAGATAGACTTCATCATGACTAGCGAGAAACGGATATTCAATGATGTCTCCGTGATTCACAGGATAAAAACCGGTAGTGATCACAGAATTGTGCGAGGCAAACTGAATATTAACGTTAAAGTCGAAAGGTCCCGCCTGATGAAGTCTACGCTCCGACCTACTCATGCTCATATACAAAACCCCGAGAACTTTCAGCTCGAGCTCTCAAATCGCTTTGCTTGCCTGGAGAACTTTGCGTCGGTGGACGAGATCAATAACGGGCTCGTAGAAACTGTCCAAACGGTGGGTTCTAAGTTCTTTAGACCCCGCCGTTCTGATAGACCTCAGAAATTTTCCGATCATACTCTAAATCTCATGGCCGAACAACGCTTGCTAAGACTGCAGTCTTCCGATGATGCAAAGTCATACAGGCGGCTCAATAGACAAATTTCAAAATCAGTGCGGTGCGACATTCGTCTCTTTAATACCAAACATATTAAGGAGACGATAGAGCGGAACAAAGGCTCCAAAGTGTTCGCAAGGCATTTGTCTATTGGGCAAAGCCAGCTGACAAAGCTGAAGAGAGAAGATGGCAGTACAGCGTTGACCAAGGCAGAGGTATTAGAGGAGATCGAAAAGTTCTACGGACAGCTATACGCCTCGGTAGCAAAGCCTGTAAACAGCGCGGCTAAAGACCCAAGAGCCAAGCTGACCCGACACTTCACCGAAGACATCCCGGACATCAGCCTGTACGAGATTAGAATGGCCCTGAACCAACTTAAGAACAACAAGGCGCCGGGTGACGACGGAATCACTTCAGAGCTTCTGAAAGCGGGTGGTAAACCGGTACTTAAAGTCCTTCAGAAGCTTTTCAACACCGTCGTCCTCGAGGGCATAACGCCAGAAGCATGGAACAGAAGCGTGGTGGTGCTATTCTTTAAAAAAGGTGACAACACCTTATTGAAGAATTACAGACCCATCTCGCTTCTGAGCCATGTTTATAAGTTGTTTTCAAGAGTCATTACGAATCGTCTCGAACGCAGGCTTGATGACTTCCAGCCTTCCGAACAAGCCGGTTTCCGAAAAGGCTTTAGTACCATGGACCACATACATACGCTGCGGTAGGTTATACAGAAGACTGAGGAGTATAACCAGCCACTCTGCTTAGCGTTTGTGGACTATGAGAAAGCCTTTGATTCGGTCGAGACATGGGCTGTGCTTGAGTCTCTTCAACGATGCCGTATTGACTATCGGTATATCGAAGTGTTGAAGTGTTTGTATAATAACGCCACTATGTCGGTCCGAGTACAGGAAGAGAGCTCCAAGGCGATCCCTTTGAAGAGAGGCGTAAGACAGGGAGATGTTATATCTCCGAAACTGTTTACTGCTACTCTGGAGAACGCCTTTAAGCTCCTGGAATGGAAAGGATTCGGCATCAACATCAATGGCGAATACCTCACTCACCTTCGGTTTGCCGACGATATCGTAGTCATGGCAAAGTCGATGGAGGAACTCAGTACGATGCTCGAAGGCCTCAATCGAGTATCTCAACAGGTGGGTCTTAAAATGAACATGGACAAGACAAAGGTCATGTGTAATTCTCATGTTGTACCCAACCCTATTTCAGTTGGGAACTCGGTTCTTGAAGTCGTCGACTCGTACGTCTACCTAGGACAGTTGGTCCAGTTAGGTAGGTCCGACTTCAAGAAAGAGGCCAATCGCCGAATCCAACTCGGCTGGGCAGCGTTCGGAAAATTGCGTAACGTTTTCTCGTCCGACATACCTCAGTGCCTCAAGTCGAAAGTTTTCGACCAGTGTGTGTTGCCAGTGATGACTTACGGCACAGAAACGTGGTCTCTCACTATGGGCCTTATTAGTAAGCTTCAAGTAGCCCAACGAGCCATGGAGAGGGCTATGCTCGGAGTTTCTCTGCGCGATCGAATCAGAAATGAGGAGATCCGTAGAAGAACCAAGGTTACCGACATAGCCCAGCGGATTGGCAGGTTGAAGTGGCAATGGGCAGGGCACGTAGCGCGGAGGACTGATGACCGATGGGGTCGAAAAGTCCTCGAGTGGAGACCACGTACCGGCAAGCGCAGCGTAGGACGTCCACCCACAAGGTGGACGGACGACCTCATTAAGACCGCAGGATCGCGCTGGATGCAAGCCGCTACCACCCGGTCTTATTGGAGATCTTTAGGGGAGGCCTATGTTCAGCAGTGGACGTCCTATGGCTGAAAGGAAGGAAGGAGGAACCAAAAATAAGGGTTAACATAGCTGGTCTCCAGAAATTAGGCAGGTACTTTTCAGACGAAAAGTACTAGAGTAGGATTTAGGTAGTAAGGTAATGATAATGTAGGCTTTAAAGCCTTATTTGTTTAAATGTCCTTATAGTTAACATAGCTCAAAAGATTAGGGATATAGCTGTGGTTTAATTAGGTTAGGCCTACGATATGTCAGGTAAAATTTGTTTACACATGCCAAATTACTAGATTACTTACCTACATTACTATTTTACATTATAATCTAACCAAATTGTTGGTGATAAAATGAAAATAAAAATTCGTTTTTTCAAAAATTATTTATTAAGCAAATACACAGTTATGAATAAATGCTATAACGTAAATAAGGACAAATAAATTTATCTTATCTTATCTAAAAGACCAAGTAGTTGTCACAACGTGTGTGTTTACAAAAATAAAGTAGTAACTTAGCGAAATGATACCTACCTTTGTATGAAGTAAGTAGGTATCATTGTTATAAAAAAATATAAAAGGTAGGTACTTCCAAAAATACCACCACCTATATCTTACCTTTCTCCTATAATAATACCTTTCTCTATATTTTTCCATATTTCCTAATTCTCAGCTCGCCGTGGCATTTACCTCCTGCGCTTTACCTCGCATTTACCTTTCCTCCGCCTCGTCCTCATACCAAAGGTTAACCAAGAAAACAACCAGTCTAAATTTCTTTATTTACATAAGCTTATACAAATTTACACAATATTACACATTCTTACATATCTAACACAATACTACACAGTTTTAATTAAGCATTCTTACATATCTAACACAATATTACTCAGTTTTAATTACGCATAAGCTTTACATCCCAGTCCACCACGTGGTGTTATCTATTCGTTCCACCGCGTGGTATTATTACCTACTGGTGCGAAAACATCCGCCGGCCTAGAGCCGTTTACTTACAAAACAATAAACAGAATTACTTTAACTGGTCCGTTACATGAGCAAGGTTGTATGCATTTAGTGTTTCGTTACCTGCTATGCTAAATGATTTTCAAAGCTACTCGTTATACAATTACAAAATGGCGAATGCGAAATCTTAGAGAGACTCATCCTGTCCGTAACCACCGACCGATGAATCCAAGCCGTTTCCGACCGGGCTTATTGAAATTCCATCGGGGAGGCCCATGTCCAGCAGTGGACGTCTTACCGCAGATAATAATTCATTAAAATAATTCATTCAAAACCAAGATGGCCGCCACAGAATAGTAAATTACATGATGTTTTTTCATATCTCCCTCAATATGGGATCAAAAGAAAGAGCTTGACTGGTAGAATAAGATCGACTATGACAAATTCCAAGTCAAGTCAAGGTCGATCTTGGTATCAAGATCAGTCAAGCTGGATGCTTAGTCAAGATAAATCATGGTCGATGATTTTGGAGCCAAGGTCGATGATCCCGGAGTCAAGGTCGATGGTCTCAGAGTCAAGGTCGATGATCTCGGAGTGAAGGTCGATGATCTCGGAGTGAAGGTCGATGATCTCGGAGTCAAAGTCGATGGTCTCGGAGTCAAGGTCGATGACTTTGGTGTCAAGGTCGATGACCTTAGTGCCAAGGTTAGTCAGTCCGTCGAATTAGAGAACTCTGGGTGCGCGCAGAGGTTTTCCAATTCATATATTTCTACATCCCAGATTGCTCCAGATCGCACCTTTGGTATCCTCTGACCCAAGGGCACTGATGCAATTCTATTCTCGAGTTGAGAAGCAGTAGTTCTGTCATTTGCAGTGCAGAGTTACATGCAGTACAATATTTGCTAGTATGAACCAAATCGGTCGAGATTATAGGCTTATGAAGTTTTAAGTTAAAAAAATGTGCCGCGCAGTCTACTGTTTGGAGAACTACTAGTTTTACATTTTATATTGTGTTGATCTTAGTTAATTTATCATTCTCGTTTGTTCATGCTAACATTCCATTGTCTTACACCTAAGGGTTTTTAGCGCTAAGTCCTCCTTTAGTACAAATGGTGTGCGATAAAATGGTAAATAAATAAACAAATGTTGTTGGCAACACTGGACTCTGCGCGACAGGGAAGCCCAAGTGTAGCCACCCAAGCGAATATTGTCGCGACAAGCCGAAGCTTCGCCCGAAGCTTCGCGTTGGCGCGAAGTACCCGGCCACATTATCGTCCGCAGACGAAGATTCGCCGTAGGGCGATAATGTGGCCACGCCATAATGATATGTATTACGAGTATACATACGTTTTTGTTTAGTTATAAAAAATAACAGTCCATCGCACTCCCGGCTCACTCGCCTATAAAAAAACTCGCCGTGAGGCGAACTGTAACGACTAGATTTTCCTTCAGAATGAATGAACAATAAGTATGATATTCCAAGGTTCATTCATCAAAGCTGTGACGTCATAGGCATGAAGTTTTAGGTAAAGGTGGAGAGTGCACTCCTATTACCTATTTGAGTCAAATACCTACATATTGCTATCTCACTCTTCTGTGGTCAGAACTATCTTTCTAATAGGGTAACCCTACAGTTGTCTAAATTTAGGACGCACAGATATTAATCACAATGTTGAGTAAACTATTATATGAAAATACACAATTGGTAAATGAACAATACAAAGTAAACTTAAGGACCTTGTTCTATAGAGCATCGCAGATATACAAAAACGAATTCTTCAATAAATGTGTAAGAATGCAATCTTGCAAGTCAATAAATGTGTACAACTAGCTACGCTCTGGATTTATATGCTTTATGATGAAATACTGCGCCTGTTATTGATGGCATATATAATTCGACAGCGCGCAGCAGAGCCTTAGTAATAGGGTACCGTTTTTACCCTTTGGGTACGGAACCCTAAAAAGGTAATCAAAAACAATGTAATTCAAATAAAATTATAATAGTTTATTAACAAACACACATAATTTACAATTATTTACAAAAAAATAAAAAAAACATTCGTATAAATCATAGTTCATATAAATCATAAATTCATATAAGTCATAGTTAGGGGTTGGATGAAATTGATAAACTCAAAACTTTGAAATTAAATTTACCCATTTTCGGGAATTAAAGGTATTAGGAATGCACTCTCCACCTTTACCTAAAACTTCGTGGTCATAGGTCACCCGCCGTGCATCACGAATTGTGAGACAGTGACGGATGGACGTAATGACATGTAAGAATGAAAGAGAGAAATAGTGTGATGCGTGAATGAGATAGTAATAGTAAGTAATATAGGCTGCGCAAAAGAAAAAAATCTCCCTCGCCATCCGCCATTTTTTCTCTTGTTGTTTTACGGAAAATATTAATAAACAATAGTTTTACGCCATGAAAACTTCGAAAAGCCATGTATATCGCCATCCCCGATTAATCTTCTTCCTGTGTGTGTATGTCTAGTGTCTTCAGTCACTTACTTCAAGATAATTCAACGTGTTTCGAGATGACCGGCTCATCTACATAAATTGGATGAAAAATCATCAATGCAGTGTGTATTTTTTTGTACATCTAGGAAATAATAAAGTGCAGTGCAAAATAGTAGTGAATTTCGTTTCATTTTCGCCTGTAGTCTTTTCAGTTTCTCAAAATATTAAGTAGAAATACAAATATATAGAAACCTATACTTATAGATAGATTTATAGCTATAAGTACCTATACATAGCTATACCTTTTAATATCACAGAATAAGTAATAGTATGTATGGCATTGTTGGCCGAGGGGTGAAGTATGCGGCGGGCGAGGTTCTATTGTCACACCACAGATAACGTTACGGCCTAAAAAAATCTTCGGCAGTCGGTCGTCTGATACGTAGTATCCTACAGTATCCTTTAGTTTGTGGTCCATTGTCCAAAATAAGAGCCCAGAAGGGTCTTTTAGTCTAAAATTAAGACTACATATTTTGTTCGACAACTAATCACGTGTTTTTTTTATATTAGCAACTATGTAATCCACACCCCTCCCCAGATTTTATACCACCCCGCCTCCTTATCCAAAATGACGTGTAGTTTTTGGTTCAAAGTATTTCAGAATATCATCAATCAATACATAGTATAAAATAAAGTCGCTATTTTGTCTGTTTGTTTGTCTGTATGCTTAAATCTTTAAAACTACGCAACGGATTTTTGATGCGGTTTTTTTAATGGATAGAGTGATTCAAGAGGAAGGTTTATATTGTTAGAACGAGAATATTAGAGTGGTACATGGATGTCCTGACAATTTCCTACATGATGACTTAGCTACAGTAAGGACCTCGGTCAGAGGATACCAAAGGGGGCACTGAGGAAAAAAGACTTAGAAAATTTTTCACAAAAATTCTACGCCATAAGTAATCTTCGGGATCCGGTGGGATGTGGGAGTATAAGGGTGGGCAAACCCCTGCACGCACCCGGAGGTCATTGACCTTGACTTACCTTGTCCCCTAGGTCATTGACCTTAAATGACTTTAACCCCGAAATGATTGACCTTGAATGACCTTGACCCCAAGGTCATTGACCTTCTCTAGGATCATTGAACTTGACTCTAGGATCATTGACCTTGAATGACCTTGACTCCAGAATATTCGACCTTGACTGACCTTGACTCCAAGCATCGGGTTGACAGACCTATCCTACAAAAAGACCAAAAAAAATTGATAGACCCATCGGAGGTCAAAATGGTGTATGGAAACGTTGATCCTGAGTATCTCCTCTACCCATTCCCAACATAAAAAAGGGGTTTGCCAGAATACCACACGGTGTGAAAAATAATCAATGTCTTTTTTCCATTATAACTGCGCAGCCTCTAGTATACAAGCACCGAAAAAAAAAATTTTGCAGGGGTTCCCCCACTCTTATACTCTGACATCACACCGGATCCCGAAGATTACATAGGCGTAGACAGTCAAGGTCGATGGTTGGAGTCAAGGTCAGTCAAGGTTGATGAATTTGTTTGCAAAACCGACTATTTTGGAGTCAAGGTCATTCAAGGTCAATGATCCTGGAGTCAAGGTCAGTGACCTCCGGGTGCGTGCAGGGGTTCCCCTACCCTTATACTCCCACATCCCACCGGATCCCGAAGATTACATAAGGTGTAGGATTTTAGTGCAAATTTTTCTAAGTCTTTTTTCCTCAGTGCCCCCTTTCGTACACTCCAACCCGGAAATGGCTTCTAAAAGTGAAAAATCACCTGAGTGAGTCTCGCAATATGAAGACGGAGCTCAAGGCGGGAATCGCTCTGGCCGTGGACAGGATGTATCAGCTGATGAAGCAGGAGGCGGCGGCGTCGTCAGTGGCAGCGTCTAGAAACAAAAACAAAGAGATTAGAAATGAGGAAGGAAAACATGAAGGACAAGTAACTAAAGTGCGTGACACAGAGGAGTTAGAAAAAATTCTAGAGACACACACCCAACTCCTGTTAGAAAATAATTTGAAGATGGAAACTCTGCGGGAATGTTTGGAAAAGAGGACATATGCAACCGTGGCAGCGAAGACCGCCAAGTCAAAGCCGACGTGCTCGGTATGTACTCACACTAGTGAGTACATACCGAGCACGTCCCTCCCGGCAACGGCGAGAGCTCACATCCACTGGCCCCTCTGCTGAACAGAGGGATCCGTGGAGAGCTCACATCGCCAACTGCCTGAGACCACAGAAGGCCTCCAACCCCTGTTTGAGACTATGATTTATCAGTAGAATCTATGACTGAAACTACTGATCCATCATAATCCCAAACGAGCTCAGGTCAGAACTGAGCTGATCCCCCCCAATGTCTTCTGCACGCGCTCCTCAATGTAATGTAGAGGGGCGCGCAGAGAAGACCCCCGACCGGACATCTGCAATCACTCGGCAAGAACCCGCGAAGGAAGTTACCAAGTGATTCCCAGGGTGCACCACGAGGAGGTTTCCGGCCACAGCACCCCGAACCTAACCTAACCTTTTTTTTTTTTTTTTGACCCAGGAAAATCCTTTATGGATACCACCAAACCTGGGGAGGCCGGTGGTTATGTGGGAGTCTCCACCGCTAATCGGTGGCATACCCACTAAAAACCTGGGGTGTTTCCGCCACTGCGCCATCTGTCGGGGCTACGGGCACGCTTCCGCACTCTTCCGCGGCCCCGACAGCGCTGTCCGCACCCGGACCCTCCTCGGGGAGCTCAACCCTCAGGAAGCTCTACCCGGTATTGCGACGATGTGCCGAAACACGGAGCACATCGTGCAGTCTCGAGGAACTCTGGGTGGTTGGGCTTGGGGAAGCCCGCCACCCGTTTGAGAGTTCCCCTTATGGAGGCAGTCGGTCATGAGCTAACCGCCTGCCCCGAGGTCGCCTTCTGCGCATGGGTAGGCTCGCCATGTCGTCCTCCCTCATGCGCTCATCCGCCTCTTTGCGCCCGAGGACTTCTTCACAGAAGTCCCGAACCGCGCTCCAGGCGGTCTCGCTCCGCACCATCGTGCGAGCAATGTTCGGCAGCGAGAGGTCGACCCCCACAGTGGCCACAAGCTGGGCACGCTGGGTGTTCCACTCTGGACACACCTCCAGCGTGTCATCAGCGTAGCAGACTACGTCGATGCCACGCAGGCGGCCGCCTCGAAGCACCCAGTTGTACCCGAAGTTCCACGAGACTGGTCCTAGGACCGAGCCCTGTGGAACTCCAAGGGACATAGCCCACCGGCCCCATCCCTCGATCGTCGGATAGACTACGTCTCTATCCGAGAAGTAGTCGTCGAGGGTCCGGCATAGGTAGGCGGGTGCCTCGTGGCAGCGCAGTGCCATCTTTATGCAGCCCCAGGGGAGGGTGTTGAAGGCGTTGGCGATGTCGAGCGACACCGCAACGACGACCTCTCCCCGGGAAACGGCCGCTTCCGCAAAGGCCCTCACCCTCGATATGGCATCGATGGTGGACCTGCCCCTGCGGAAGCCGAACTGCGACTCAGCCAGGTTTGGCCTGACCTGCTCCAGGTGCTTGTTGCGACGGGCGGCGATGATACGCTCTAAGAGCTTCCCAGCCTCGTCCAACAGCACAATCGGGCGGTAGGCCCCCGGCGAGTCAGCAGGTCTACCCGCCTTGCGCAGCAGTACAAGTTTTCCACTCTTGTACCGCCGCGGAAAGCGGCCCTGCCTCAAGCAGTCCGTGAGGAAGCTCCTGAACCGCGGCTCCAGGGCCTCCAACGCCAGCACCCAAGCCCGTCCGGGGATTCCGTCCGGGCCAGGAGCCGTGTTCTTGGCCCTGAGCTTCAGGATTGCCGCCGCGAGTTCCCCCTGGGAAACAGGCGGCACTTCCTCAGCCTCTGCATTCTCGACCCTCCCACAATTAGAGGGGAATGCCATCCTCGGGGTTACGTGGTCGCCCGCCTGTGGAAACAGGGTGGCAACCACGTTCTCCAACAAGTCCGGCCGCATGGTCTGCGTCAAAGGTGGCGCCCATGGGCGGATCTTGTTCCGGACCCACTTATATGGCCTTCCCCACGGATCGCGGTCTAAGGCGTCAAGCATGCTCTGCCTGGCACTGCTCTCCTTGGCTCGCGCTATCTCGGCCTGCAGGGAGGTGACCTCCTGCCTGTACAAGGCGTACAGTTCCTCCTCCCGGTCCGGGTCCCAGTGCCGGCGTCGGCGCTGTCTGGCGTATTCACGCCGAGCGGCAACACACTCCTCGCGGAGGTGCGCCAACTCAGGCGTCCACCAAGACACGCTGCGACGCGCCGGCAGGGAACCCACTCGGGGCATGGAGGCGTCACACACCTGTGTCAACGCCTCGCAGAACCAATCCGCCTCAGCGTCTACCTCCACTGCATCCGGCCTCGGGATCCACGCCTTCACGATAGCCGCCTCCAAGAGGACCTCGCTATCCATGCGCTTGAGGGCCCATCGTGGTGACCGCTCTGTTCGGGGGCGGCTCAGACCTCCTGGGACTCCTGGGGGAGAGACGGTCATCCGGATGTACCGGTGATCGGACAGCGTCTCCACTCCCTCCAGTACTTCCCAGTCCTGCACACAGCGCGCCAGGGTAGGGGTCGCGAAAGCGAGGTCCACAATCGACCCACCCTGTTGCCGCACGCACGTGTGCACCGTCCCCGTGTTAAGCAGCAGCAGCCCAAGGGCAGCTGCCCATTCCTCCAGTGGCTGGCCTCTCTCATTCGCAACAGGCGATCCCCACAATGCTGATTTGGCGTTGAAGTCGCCAGCGATCAGCACGTGGTATGGACGACACTGTTGGACGAGAGATTCCAACTCGGAAAGCCAACCCTCGAACTCGGCGAGGCTCCTGTTGGGGGAGAAGTAAGTGCCTATATAGGCGACACCCCCCGCCACAACAGCTACACAGCCTCGCCCCTTCACTACCTTCTCGAGTGGAGGAAAGCCCGCCGCTGCTTGGGTGACGATCACCACTCGTCCCTCGTTATCGCCCGACCAATTGTCCCTTGGTGGCACGTAATAGGGCTCCGCCACGATTGATATGGGTATCAACCACTCCGCCATGCTCTGGACCAAGAGGTCCTGAGCCCTGGCGGAGTGGTTGATATTGGCCTGAAGTAGAGTCAGGGCCATATCAATCGGCTTCCATTTGCGAAGCCTCTCCCTGTCTATGGGGTGGGGAAGGTCGCTGCTGGGACCTGGCCGCGGCAGCTACCCTCCTTCGTCTCTTGGAGGGCAAGGCACAACCCTTGCTCCCCACGCGGTGTCCGGGTGGCTTACCAGCCGCAGCGCAAACTAAGCAATGCGGCGCACCCGTGCACGTGTTCGCCTTGTGGCCAGGCTGACCACACCGGTAGCACAGCTCGCTCCGGTCCACCTCAGAGGAGCACTGCTCCCGGACGTGCCCCACTTCGAGGCACCGGAAGCAGCGCATCGGCCGTGTGGTCAGCAGCTTCACCTGGGCTGACACCCACCCCACTTTCAGGCGGCCACCGTTGAGCACCTTCTTCGCTACCCCCACTGGGCAGCTGACGAAGGTGGCCCCTATGCCGGCCGGGTTGCGACGGATGTCGCCGACCTTGATCAGGTCAACCCGGCACTCCCCGACACTGGAGACGGCTGCCACTATCTCTTCTTTGGTGACCGAGTCATCC
This sequence comes from Hypomecis atomaria, assembly GCA_964007245.1. Classification (NCBI taxonomy): domain Eukaryota; kingdom Metazoa; phylum Arthropoda; class Insecta; order Lepidoptera; family Geometridae; genus Hypomecis; species Hypomecis atomaria. Next base: position 27,413,802 of record OZ023279.1, read on the forward strand.
AAACCGCTCACGCGCAAGTCTGCGCACTTGGTCGGTCTGGAGACTCGGATCTCCTCAGAATTATAGATCTCCCTCAGCTTGTTTGCGAGGGAGTCCGCCTTCTCTCCAGTGGTGGTGCCGGGTATCTCCAAAACCCGACCACCAGTGGCCGCCTTGCGAAACTGGAGGGTCGTGATCCCAATCTGGGCAAGATCGACCCTCCTCTTCGCTTCGCCCAAGGCATCTCCGTAAGTGATGCCCTTTTTCAGAGCCTCTGGCTGGATCGTGATGATCACAGCCGAGGACTTGGGCACACGAAGCCTGGGCGCTTCCGCGGTGCGCTGAGTCGCGCGTTTTGGCGGCTGCGTCTGACCACGTCTTTGTGGTGCAGCCGGGTCCGGAGCCACCGTGGCAGTCGCCTTCTTCTTCTTGGTGGGGGCCTTCTTCGCCACCGTCACCCATTCCTGACTCGTCGAAGGAGCCGGTTGCGCCTCCACTGCGGGCACTACGGGCACCACGGGCGAGGCCTTCCCCTTGCCCTTCCCCTTGCCCTTGCCTTTACGTTGGCTTTGGGCCGAGGGGGGAGCTAAGGCAGGGAAGTCTGCCATGCTCGAAGGACCCGGCACCTGCGGTGCAGCCGCGGACTTGAGGAACTCTTTCCTCCTGTTCGCGGGGGCAACCGCAGGGCCAACCGCAGGGCCAGCCTTTGCTGCCACCTTTTTATCGGCAGCAAGCGGTGGGCGGGTGCGCTTCTCCGGAAGAAGACGATCTTCCAGAGCCTCGAACCTCGCGCTCACCATTCCGCCGACTTGCCGCATTATCGCCTGCGACAAGTCTTCGGGATCCACCCTCTGGACAGAATGTCCGAGAGACGCGGGGGCAGGTGCCGCACGTGACTCCATCATCAGATTGCGGAGCTCCGCAATCTCCATGCGGAGATCAGCCACTTCGGTCTGCAGGCGCTTGTTAGCGGCCTGCAGGTTCCGCGTCTCGTCTGTGGAGGTCCTCTTGTGGAGGTCCTCCACCACCACCTGTATGGTGGATGCTGCCTCTTTTAGGGCCTTGGTATATGTGCCCTTCAGCTTACCGGATTTTGTGGCCACGAGATTAATCATGGCCACACAATCCTGCACCTTCAAATTAAGATCGGAGGCCAGCTCCCCGCTCGTCTCCGAAGATAGAGACAGGAGGCATGGCGCCGATCCGGACAAGCGGAGCTTTTGGGTCATCCGAGCCACTTCTTGCTCGACCCTTAGCTCCAAATCCTCTCGCTCCGCAGCCACGAGCTTTGCCTTGGCTGCAGCAAGGCCTACGTACTCGCCCGTTGTGGGCGGGCGGCCTCGACCCCTCTTCATGACGGCCACAGCCTTGGCAGCCGGGGCGTCTGAGTCGCCCCCGGAGCTCACCTGGCCATCACCGTCCTCATCCTCCATTGTATTACGCGTCCCACGCTTACGCTTGGACGCGGCCAACCTCGACGATGACCGTGATGACACGGTCACCAAACTCATCGCTGAGGAGTCAGACTCCTCAGCTGGACTCAAAAAGAGCCCGCACCTATCATCATCTTTGGTTTTAGTTTTAACAGTTTTTTCCATGCTAATCCCACGAGTATGGGGGAAATAAGAAGTCCGCCCAGGCAGTGCCCCCTGTACCTAGGTAAGCCTAAATACGCCAAGAGTGTCGGCCGGTACTCTGGCGGTGGTTCGCACTCGTGACCAACCCTACTCAGTGGCCATGCATCCCCTCGCCGTGCGCCGCAGCTTGGGATTTGGGGTGATTTTTTATAGAGGTTTTCTTCCTCGCGGTCCGGGCAACCAAGCCAAGACCCTCGGTCCTGCCGCAAGCCACGAGACGTGACCGTCGCCGCAAGCAGGGCTCCGATTTACGACGCTGGCTCGCGAAGAGCCTGCTCGGCAGTAGTGTGAGTACATACCGAGCACGTCCCTCCCGGCAGCGGCGAGAGCTCACATCCACTGGCCTCTCTGCTGAACAGAGGGATCCGTGGAAAGCTCACATCGCCAACTGCCTGAGACCACAGAAGGCCTCCAACCCCTGTTTGAGACTATGATTTATCAGTGGAATCTATAACTGAAACCACTGATCCATCACAATCCCAAACGAGCTCAGGACAGAATTGAGCCCATCCCCCCCCAATGTCTTCTGCACGCGCTCCTCAATGTAATGTAGAGGGGCGCGCAGAGAAGACCCCCGACCGGACATCTGCAATCACTTGGCAAGAACCCGCGAAGGAAGTTACCAAGTGATCCCCAGGGTGCACCACGAGGAGGTTTCCGGCCACAGCACCCTAACCTAACCTAACCTTTTTTTTTTTTTTTTTTTTTACCAGGGGAAATCTTTTATAGATACCACCGCACCTCGAGGGCAGGCGGGTGGTTATGTGGGAGTCCTGCCGACTGGACAGTATACCCACCAAAACCCCTGGGTGTTCCACCACTGCGCCTGGTGTCGGGGCTACGGGCACGCTTGCGCACTCCTCCGCGGCACCCGACAGCGCTGGCCCAACTCGGGCCCCACCACGGAGCTTCGGCTCCCGCCAGAATGACGATGTGCCGAACACCAGACACATCGTCATCCACCACCTGGGACCAACCAGCACTGGGCGTCAGACAGCACCCGTGTCCGACAGCCCTGGTCCCGATGCAACGGGTCAATTAAAGTGGCCCCGCGCCTGCCACTACGGCTGCAGAGGATAGGGAGAACGGCCATCGCGATACCGACACTCCTCTTCCCCTGCAGCCCCACCGCCTCCGCCAACACGTTGGCGGCACCCGTTAGGGCCGCTGGCGGGACGGATAGACAGCGGCACACTCGCCGCCCGTCCATCCCGTCGCCGCCCCCGCCTCGATGGGCTCGGCCGCGGCATCGCGACGAGCGCGACACCGCAGTCCACCTCAGTCGACTAGCGACCTACTGGCCAGCCTCCGCACGGGCTTGTCGAGGCCCAAGACCCGGAGAGGCCGGCCCCACCTCGGGTTCCTCTTGGTTCACCAGGCTGGCGAGACCTGGCTACTAAGCCCCCCCGCCACGACAAGGCGGGAACCCACTCGGGGGGGAACCTCTGGACACACCTCCAGCGTGTGCTGCGCCGTGTCCTCGCGGTCGCCACACTGGTGGCACTCCGGTGTGGGCTCTCTCCCGGTGACTCTGTGCAAGTACTCGCCGAAGCATCCGTGCCCCGTGAGCACCTGCACGAGCCTGAAGGAGAGGACCCCATCCTCACGAGCCAACCAGTCCCGGAGGATTGGTCGGAATGCCTCAACGGTGCGGCGACCAGCAGACGGCTCTTCCAGCCTGCGGTCCCATCGCTCCAAGGACGCTTGTCGGCCACGTCTCCGCCAACGCCTTATCACCTCGGGGGGAGGAAACTCACCCCCGGACCGTGCATCGGCTAGTTGGCGGTACACGCCGGCCAACATCTCGGCGTCCAAGTCCCACGGAACTGTCCTGGCCAGGACGCACGCCGCCTCATACGATACGGTGCGGTATGCCCGTATCACTCGGAGCGCCATAACTCTTTGCGGTCTCCGGAGGAGTGCAACGTTATGGGCGCTCAGAGCATCCGCCCAGATCGGGGCGCCGTACAGCGCCATCGACCTGCACTTACTATGCCGCCAACCTGTCGCAAGATCGATTGCTCTAGGTCAGCTGAGCATTGTGGCCCCTCCTGTCCGTTTTTCTCAGGCGACATTCGCGCCGGAGCGTTACGGGCCCGCATCTCCTTGCGGAGCTCCTCTATCTCCTTGCGGAGATCCGACACCTCCGCCTGGAGGCGCTTGTTGGCGGCCTCCAGGTTTCTGGTTTCCTCTGTCGAGGACCTGTTGTGGAGGTCCTGGACCACCTGTTGGATGGTGGATGCCGCATCCTTGAGGGCCTTCACAAAAGGGCCCTTTAAGCGTTTGGACTTGGTGGCCACTGCATTGATAGTGGCCACACAGTCCAAGGCCCTCTGGTTGAGGTCGACCGCTGGTTCCGTTCCCGAATCTAGGGAGGACTCCGAGAGAAGACATATGTGTGACATATTATGTATTACGGAACATTTTTGTAGAGATTACGAGATCCAGTACATTACTATAAATAATTTTGTATTGGCATCTTACTATTGTAGAAACTCCGTAGAGCATGGTGGCTCTTGCATATTTGTAAAAAATAACGTAAAGTACAAAAAGTTACACAGCTTCACAAAACTTTCGGTAGAGCAAGTGTGCGAAATTTCTGCAATAGAAGTATTAGACAAGAATATTGTTGTAGTTTGCATATATCGGTCGAACATTACTAGCTCGGCTCTATTCTTTACTGCCTTTGAATGTCTGCTCAACAAACTAGACGAGTACGAAAAAGAATTTGTTATACTAGGCGACGTAAATTTCAACGCTATGGCTAAAATGGATCGTGACTTGAGAAAATTAAATGAAATACTAGCGATACACAACCTATGCAATATTGTCGACTTTCCCACAAGGGTAACTAATACGACAAGTACCTGCTTAGACCACGTGTATGTCAGCTACGACGTGGCAACGGACGCGCGTGCCGCAGCCGTGCAGTGCTACCTGTCCGACCACCACGCAGTTCGCGCCACCGTGCCGTGTGCGGCCGGCTCTGGGCCCGTGCCGGCCCGCCTTGTCCGGTCGTACAGTCAGGCCACAGAACAGCAGAACTAGATTAGAAAGGAAATCCATACAAATGTTCTATGAAAACCGCTGTCGCCAAGTGTGTATTACCACTGTAAAATATCTGCACAATAACTGTGCAATTTTCACTGGCATCGGAGATTTTTTTTTCCTTTAGAATAGAGCGTAGTATACTTTCTGTCACATCACCAAGGTACCTAAAACCCATAACATTAATTTGGTCATAACTTAAATGCCGTGTTAAAGTTTTTAAATTCACTTTATTTTATTAATGTTACATAACAATGGCAAATGCGTGGTACATGTCAAGCCAAAAAAAAAACAATGGGCCAATCTCGAATTTGAATATGGTATCACAGTTGTTTTTTGGCATTTAGCTAGTGATGGGCGACATGAATTGTGCAGTTTAATTTTATCGATAATGTGATTTTATACGTATTGCATAATTTATGGATAATGTAACTGGATATATGTAGTATATAATTGATGAAAATGATTGTGCAGTTTTATTAATATTTAGGGATTTTTGGAATTAACACTGAAAAATCATGTCAACGTGCCGTATTGTATAAATTTATAAAACTTGTGTTTCTATCAGTTCTAATATAGGTACTACATGGATGCCAATTCCTGCAAACTATGGCGTGTACGAAACACGGTGGAAGTCGCCTAAATTCCATTGTTGGCTAATCAATTGTATCTAGATACAATTGATTAGCCAACAATGGATATTTTGTGCTGGCCACGACTGTACTTAACTATTTTTCATAATGAATATTATCATAGTACAAATATTTTATTAAATTACACCATAATTACAATACAATAAAAAATAACTTTATTTTCACATCGTAAATACAAAACAAGCTTAAACTAACATTACATGTGAAGATAAAGTATAGGACTGAAACTTGATCTTACCGGTTTTACATAAGATTAGTTAGGTTCTAGATAAAGATTAAGAATAAGTAGTCTTTAGATAGGCATTAAGTAATTAAATAACTAGATTTTAAATATATGTATATTCTAAGATTAGCTAGGTTTTTAGGTAGCCTCTCTATGTTTCAAAATTATATTAAACCTGCGACTCGAAGTATTAGGTAATTAAGGTTAAATAAGTTTCTTAGATACAAATATTCTTGTTATGAACGACTACATTTTTAAAATTCTGTCTCCGATATCCGCAATATTAAGTAATTAAGGTTAAATAAGCTTTTTTAGATACGAATATTCTTGTAATGTAATGACTACAACTAAGATTCTGTCTCCGATATCTTTTAAAAATTTTTCTTACTGATTACACTGTCTGGTACGATTGTATAAAATTATGCCACACCCTATCAATCAGGGTATACATGTAAAAAATTAGAATTAGTTTCTATGTACATGTGTTTTGCATAAATAAATAAATAAATAACTAACTAACACAACTGAATTACATGTGACAATATCAGTTATCATAACATCATAATAGAACTTACACTTGACACTGGCAAATGCATATTCCATGCGACGCCAATATTTATAAGGAGAAGAATAATTACAATCATATTTTGCGGTATTGAAAATAGCTTCAAGCGTCTTCTTTTATGAGTGCTACTGAAATCAGTTTTCAAAAAATGTTTGGAGCAAATTATACACGATTTTGTAGGAATCCAGTCTTGCCGTCCTGTAGCCTCGATCCATTTACTCTTCGTCAGAGGATCGGCTGGAAAGCTGCAATGAAGATACAATGTATCAATGAAAATCAAAGCAAACATGCAACGGCAGTCGGCTTCGTGTTCAATCTATATAATATATATTGGACCTGAGAACTTTTATTCATAAGGAACATAAAAGTTAAAGTGTGATGCAAATACAATTATTATTAAAAATTACACCACAATCACAAATATTTTATTAAATCAAAATATTCAGATAATAACAATAAATTTCGAATTGCGAAATATTAACTTACTAGCGAAATTTATCGATATCGATAAAATGTTTGCAACCACTATCAACGAAAATCTAGGCAGTAAAATAAATCATTTAAATTTAAAAATGCCCACAATTTAGACTTACCAGTGAAAGGATATTCCTCCTTTTTGTAAACTAAAGTCTTTGCTTTGTATTCGACACGTTATAATAGCGCAAACCGGCATTTTTTTGGCAAAAATTACCTGTGAAATCACTTGAACGACTGAGACAGTAAATGTCACGATTTCATGTAACTTGAGTTATAACTCATATACGTGGCGACAAACCCCCCCTCCACATCGCCTTTCTATTTCCTTCTCTCTTCTGTGAGTCAGGCCAATCGGGCTAATTTCATAACTGCCATTGAAAGTGTAGACTGGTTAGAATTTGAGCAAAAATATGCTAAGAAATCTCCAAATGAAATGGCAGACGCCCTATTAGCTATTATAAAAAATAAAATTGACAGTTGTTACCCTTTCAAGATGACCAAAATAATGTGTAAAAGCACTTTCTGGGCTACCGACGAAATTTTTCAGCTCAAGTCTTTACTTGCGGATATGCGCGATATTTTAGTAAAATTTCCAACGAATGTAGAGCTGGAAATGAAAATCGAGGAATTCCAAAGTCAGTACGACAATTTGTTACAACGCGTGAGAAGCGCCTATTTTTGCAATTTAATACAACAGTCGTCGAATTTAGTTAAATCAATGTGGGATGTAGTGAAAATCGAAACAGGCAAGTCTCATAGAACTCAGGACTATACGGAGCTACTGACGCGACCCGACGGGTCCAAGTTCTGTAGTAAGTTGGAGGCTGTCGAAGCAGTAAATTTGCATTTCGTGAATTCAGCAGCATCATGCAACGCTCCGGTCGCCGACGTTGCCGCAGCGACCCGCTCACTGTTAGCAACTAGCATACCTACTGACCGCTCACTCAGACTAAGGAAGTTCACACCCCGAGAGGTTTTCCGTATCCTCACACATGAAGTAGCAAAGAAGCAGTCGAAAGATGTATACGATATCTCTACTTCACTCTTGCAGTCTGTAGCCGCACCTTTAGCGTACATACTCTCCTCTCTTTACAATCGATGCATATTAGATGGGGTGTATCCTTCGGCGTTAAAGCGTGTAAAAGTATCCCCTCTGTATAAAGGGAAAGGGAATCAGGAAGAAATGAATAGCTACAGACCTGTATCAATAATTCCGGCGATTGCTAAAGTTTTTGAATGCGGTTTGAGCGCAAGACTGACTGAATTCTTGGCGGAGTGCTCTACTTTATCGGAAGGACAACATGCTTACCGTAAAGGTCACTCAACTGCATCCCTTACTCGAGAGCTACTCCGGAGAGTACTGGATGCGCGAGAAAATGGGCAGCAAGTTGCGGTGATGTTTTGTGATTTATCCAAAGCATTTGACGTCGCTGATCATGGAGTACTTATTGCCAAATTCAAGAACCACGGTGTCGATCATAGAGAGTTGCGGATGCTGTCGGAGTTCATGTCGGGACGTGACCAGGTAGTTGTTGGGGACGGGGGTACGGTCAAATCTCAGCCGCTGACGACCGTGATCGGAGTGGCGCAAGGATCGTCACTCTCTAATATAGCGTTCTCCCTCCTTCTCAACGACCTCCCCGAAAATGTGAAAAACGCGCATATACTAATGTACGCCGACGACGTGGCTGCGATAGTAACTGCCCCGACGGATCAATTGCTAGAGCGGAGATTAAACCAAGTAGCGAGTGACCTGGTTAACTGGTTCCGTATTAATGGATTAATATTAAATATAACTAAAACTCACTTCCTTCATTTTGATCTCTCGGGACGCAGTAGAAAGCCTCTTAGCGTGGAAGTCGCAGGAGATAGAATTGAACAAGTGAGAGATACAGTGTTCTTGGGCTTCCATCTCGACAGTGCGCTCACCTGGGAGAGCCACGTGGACGGACTGTGCCTGAAGTTGGGTCGTGCGTGTTTTGCGCTGTGGCGGATAGCGGCTATACTTCCGGGTAGCATGGTCCGGAATTGTTATTTCGCATCTGTGCACTCTCTCCTACAGTATGGCGTCGAGTTTTGGGGACAATCCGCAGAGTGGGAACGAGTGTTCAGACTGCAGAAAAGAGCTGTCAGAGCCATAGAGAGAGTGCCAGAGGACCAATCGGCGCAGCCGATATTTCGGGCTATGAGAATACTAACTCTCCCTTCAATGGTAATATTGGAGGCTGCCTTATATGCTAGAGATCACTTGAATGATTATGCGTGTCGGGGCGAGCATCGCTCGCAGCCCCCGCGACGCGCAGGCGTCTTGCGCGTGCCCTCCCATAGTCTCGTAAAGACGTCCAAACTAATACATATAATGGCAACAGACGTATATAACCACCTCCCGGAGTTTATAAAAGATGCGCCATCACGGCAGACATTTAAGAATAAAGCGAAAACTTGGCTTGTTGAGCAGGCATTTTATGAGGTACGAGACTTTTTGCCTAGGGTAGAGTGACTAAGATGAATTATGTAATGAATGTTTATTTATTTTTATTGACATCGTATTAATTTTTTTTTTTACTCGTAATTTTGAAATGTAGAGATTCTTTTTATTGAAATGTAATAGTGTTTTTTAAGCTTAATTACCTTGAAATCTATTGATTGATTATTTATTTATATGGATTAAGAGTGTTTGACCTGTAACTATTTGTTACCAATAAATGAGTATGAGTAGTATGAGTATGAAGACTCTGTGTTGAGCCAGCTGGACGGAGCTTACGGGCAAGTTGAGCAATCTCCTGCTCAGCCCTCAGCTCCATCTCCTCTCTTTCTGCAGTCACAAGGGCCGCCTTGGCTGCAGCGAGGCCAACGTACTCACCCGTAGTAGGTGGTCGGCCTCTGCCCCGCCTGACTACGGCGACGGCCTTGGCAGCCGGAGCATCCGACTCACTGCCGGAGTTAGCCTGCTCGCCATCGTCACCCTCCTTCGACGCGGGTGTGTCTCGCTTGCGCTTAGACGCCGCCAATCTTGAAGATGACCGTGAGCTCACGGTCACCATGCTCATCGCTAAGGAGTCAGAATCCTCTGCTGGACTTAGAAAAAGTCCACTGCCCTCTTCATCATTGGTGTTTTTATTTTTAGAACTTTCCATAATTGTTCCCACGAGTGTGGGGGAAATAATCAGTCCACCCAGGCAGTGCCCCCTGTACCTGGGTAAGCCTAAGTACACCAGAGTGTCTGAAGTAGAGTCAGGGCCATATCAATCGGCTTCCATGTGCGAAGCCTCTCCCTGCCTATGGGGTGGGGAAGGTTGCTGCTGGGACCTGGCCGCGGCAGCTACCCTCCTTCGTCTCTTGGTGGGCAAGGCACAACCCTTGCTCCCCACGCGGTGTCCGGGTGGCTTTCCAGCCGCAGCGCAAACTAAGCAATGCGGCGCACCCGTACACGTGTTCGCCTTGTGGCCAGGCTGACCACACCGGTAGCACAGCTCGCTCCGGTCCACCTCTGAGGAGCACTGCTCCCGGACGTGCCCCACTTCGAGGCACCGGAAGCAGCGCATCGGCCGTGTGGTCAGCAACTTGACCTGGGCTGACACCCACCCCACTTTCAGGCGGCCACCGCTGAGCACCTTCTTCGCTACCCCCACTGGGCAGCTGATGAAGGTGGCCCCTATGCCAGCCGGGTTGCGACGGATGTCGCCGACCTTTATTAGGTCGACCCGGCACTCCCCAACACTGGAGACGGCTGCCACTATCTCTTCTTTCGTGACCGAGTCATCCAAACCGCTCACGCGCAAGTCTGCGCACTTGGTCGGTCTGGAGACTCGGATCTCCTCAGAATTATAGATCTCCCTCAGCTTGTTTGCGAGGGAGTTCGCCTTTTCTCCAGTGGTGGTGCCGGGTATCTCCAAAACCCGACCACCAGTGGCCGCCTTGCGAAACTGGAGGGTCGTGATCCCAATCTGGGCAAGATCGACCCTCCTCTTCGCTTCGCCCAAGGCATCCCCGTAAGTGATGCCCTTTTTCAGAGCCTCTGGCTGGATCGTGATGATCACAGCCGAGGACTTGGGCACACGAAGCCTGGGCGCTTCCGCGGTGCGCTGAGTCGCGCGTTTTGGCGGCTGCGTCTGACCACGTCTTTGTGGTGCAGCCGGGGCCGGAGCCACCGTGGCAGTCGCCTTCTTCTTCTTGGGGGGGGCCTTCTTCGCCACCGTCACCCAGTCCTGACTCGTCGAAGGAGCCGGTTGCGCCTCCACTGCGGGCACTACGGGCACCACGGGCGAGGCCTTCCCCTTGCCCTTGCCTTTACGTTGGCTTTGGGCCGAGGGGGGAGCTAAGGCAGGGAAGTCTGCCATGCTCGAAGGACCCGGCACCTGCGGTGCAGCCGCGGACTTGAGGAACTCTTTCCTTCTGTTCGCGGGGGCAACCGCAGGGCCAACCGCAGGGCCAGCCTTCGCTGCCACCTTTTTATCGGCAGCAAGCGGTGGGCGGGTGCGCTTCTCCGGAAGAAGACGATCTTCCAGAGCCTCGAACCTCGCGCTCACCATTCCGCCGACTTGCCGCATTATCGCCTGCAACAAGTCTTCGGAGTCTGCTACCATCTGGACCGGCTGTCCAGAAGACACGGGGACAGGAGCCGCACGTGTCTCCATCATCAACGTGCGGAGCTCCGCGATCTCCTTGCGGAGATCGGCAACCTCGGTCTGCAGGCGCTTGTTAGCGGCCTGCAAGTTTCGCGTCTCATCGGTGGAGGTCCTCTTGTGGAGGTCCTCCACCACCACCTGAATGGTGGACGCCGCTTCTTTAAGGGCCTTTGTGAAGGTGCCCTTCAGTTTTCCGGATTTCGTGGCCACGAGGTTGATCATGGCCACGCAGTCCTGCACCCTATTGTTGAGATCGGACGCCAACTCCCCGCTCGTCTCCGAAGATAGAGACAGGAGGCATGGCGCCGATCCGGACGAGCGGAGCTTTTGGGACATCCGAGCCACTTCTTGCTCGACCCTCAGCTCCAACTCATCGCGCTCCGCGGCCACAAGTGCCGCCTTAGCCTTAGCGAGGCCTACGTACTCGCCCGTTGTTGGCGGGCGGCCTCGACCTCGCTTCATTACGGCAACAGCCTTGGCAGCCGGGGCGTCTGAGTCGCCCCCGGAGCTCGCCTGGCCATCACCGTCCTCACCCATCGCATTACGTGTCCCACGCTTACGCTTGGACGCGCCCTGCCTCGATGATGACCGTGAACTCACAGTCATCAAGCTCGTAGCTGAGGAGTCAGACTCCTCAGCTGGACTCAAAAAGAGCCCGCACCTATCATCATCATTTTTATTTTTATTTGCACTATTCATACTGTTCCCACGAGTGTGGGGGAAATAAAAGTCCACCCAGGCAGTGCCCCCTGTACCTAGGTAAGCCTATGTACACCAGAGTGTCGGCCGGTACTCTGGCGGTGGTTCGCACTCGTGACCAACCCTACCCAGTGGCCATGCATCCCCTCGCCGTGCGCCGCAGCTTGGGATTTGGGGTGATTTTTTATAGAGGTTTTCTTCCTCGCGGTCCGGGCGACCAAGCCAAGACCCTCGGTCCTGCCGCAAGCCACGAGACGTGACCGTAGCCGCAAGCAGGGCTCCGATTTACGACGTTGGCTCGCGAAGAGCCTGCTCGGCAGTAGTGTAAGTACATACCGAGCACGTCCCTCCCAGCAGCGGCGAGAGCTCACATCCACTGGCCCCTCTGCTGAACAGAGGGATCCGTGGAGAGCTCACATCGCCAACTGCCTGAGACCACAGAAGGCCTCCAACCCCTGTTTGAGACTATGATTTATCAGTAGAATCTATGACTGAAACTACTGATCCATCATAATCCCAAACGAGCTCAGGTCAGAACTGAGCTGATCCCCCCCAATGTCTTCTGCACGCGCTCCTCAATGTAATGTAGAGGGGCGCGCAGAGAAGACCCCCGACCGGACATCTGCAATCACTCGGCAAGAACCCGCGAAGGAAGTTACCAAGTGATTCCCAGGGTGCACCACGAGGAGGTTTCCGGACACAGCACCCCAACCTAACCGCAGGTTTGGTGGTATCCATAAAATCCTTTATGGATACCACCAAACCTGCGGGGCAATTTTGACAACCGATTTCGTTACTAAGGTGACACGTTCTTGAACTTGGCTCGTTTTTCTGACAGTTTTGAGCAATCGGAACTGTCAGAAAAACGATAGCGGTTCAAGAACGTATCACTTTCGTAAAGAGATCGGCTAACAGAATTGCCCCGCTGGGGAGGCCGGTGGTTATGTGGGAGTCTCCACCGCTAATCGGTGGCATACCCACTAAAAACCTGGGGTGTTTCCGCCACTGCGCTATATGTGTCGGGGCTACGGGCACGCTTGCGCACTCCTCCGCGGCCCCAACAGCGCTGTCCGCTCCCGGACCCTCCTCGGGGAGCTCAACCCCTAGGGAGCTCCACCCGGCATTGCTACGATGTGCTGAAACACAGAGCACATCGTGCAGTCTCGGGGAACTCTCGAACGGGTGGAGGGCTTCCCCAAGCCCAACCACCCAGAGTTCCCCTTATGGAGGCAGTCAGTCATGAGCTAACCGCCTGCCTCGAGGTCACCTCGAGGACCTGACCACCCCCGTATAGAGGCGGCGGCATGCGGCATTCGGCCCTCCGACGTTTGGGAGTAGGCTTCCCAAGGCCGAAGCCGCTCCGACGAGCCGCGGAGCCAATCGCTTGAAGTGCTCGCGGAAATTCCATCGACTGTCGAGGACGAGACCGAGATATCTCATAGTCGTCCCGACAGCGATAGGAACACCCCCAACGATTAGCTCCGCTCCGGCTGGCGGCGCACGCCGAGGACCGTGGAAGCACACGGCCTCGGACTTCTCTAGGGCCACCTCTAGCCCTAGGCGCCGGATTCGGCTCACTATCTGAGCCGTGCCCGCCGTGGCCAGGATCGACGCATCCCGATACGTCTCTCCGCGAGCCAACACCAGCGTGTCATCAGCGTAGCAGACTACGTCGATGCCACGCAGGCGGCCGCCTCGAAGCACCCAGTTGTACCCGAAGTTCCACGAGACTGGTCCCAGGACCGAGCCCTGTGGAACTCCAAGGGACATAGCCCACCGGCCCCATCCCTCGATCGTCGGATAGACTACGTCTCTATCCGAGAAGTAGTCGTCGAGCCTCGCCCAACCTCGCTGCGACGCGCCGGCAAGGAACCCACTCGGGGCATGGAGGCGTCACACACCTGTGTCAACGCCTCGCAGAACCAATCCGCCTCAGCGTCTACCTCCACTGCATCCGGCCTCGGGATCCACGCCTTCACGATAGCCGCCTCCAAGAGGACCTCGCTATCCATGCGCTTGAGGGCCCATCGTGGTGACCGCTCCGTTCGGGGGCGGCTCGGACCTCCCGGGACTCCTGGGGGAGAGACGGTCAGACGCTGTCCGATCACCGGTACATCCGGTACCGGTGATCGGACAGCGTCTCCACTCCATCCAGTACTTCCCAGTCCTGCACACAGCGCGCCAGGGTAGGGGTCGCGAAAGCGAGGTCCACAATCGACCCACCCTGTTGCCGCACGCACGTGTGCACCGTCCCCGTGTTAAGCAGCAGCAGCCCAAGGGCAGCTGCCCATTCCTCCAGTGGCTGGCCTCTCTCATTCGCAACAGGCGAACAATGCTGATTTGGCGTTGAAGTCGCCAGCGATCAGCACGTGGTATAGACGACACTGTTGGACGAGAGATTCCAACTCGGAAAGCCAACCCTCGAACTCGGCGAGGCTCCTGTTGGGGGAGAAGTAAGTGCCTATATAGGCGACACCCCCTGCCACAACAGCTACACAGCCTCGCCCCTTCACTACCTTCTCGAGTGGAGGAAAGCCCGCCGCTGCTTGGGTGACGATCACCACTCGTCCCTCGTTATCGCCCGACCAATTGTCCCTTGGTGGCACGTAATAGGGCTCCCGAGATATCCCCCGGGAAACCACAGACAACCTCGCTCGGGCCACTTTGAAGCCGTGCGCTGCCGAAAAGCGATCGACGACCTCCCAGTTTGACACTGCCAAAAGAAGCCTCTGTACAAGGAGTACCTTCCCTGAATTTTTGGGATTTTTTGGGGAACATCCCCCATACAAGATACCCACGAAGTCCGCCGGAACTCGCCGCCACGTGGCCACGTGCAACCCGCTCCAGGCGATCCCCCCGGGATCTGACTGTCGAGCAAGGAAGAAGACGTCGGCCGCTGCCCGGAGACATTTTTTTCCGGGGAAGATTGGACGTCCGGGACGCTAGATATAAGACTAGTAAAATAAGGTATTTGTTAGGTATTTTGTGACAGCCCTGACTCGAAATTGAAATCGATAACCCTTAGTTTTTAAATTTTCAAAAATCTCAGTTATTCAAGTAGAACATTCGTGCAAATTTTTAGATTTTTCTCATTATTAGTTTTAAAGTTATAAACGAAAAGAGTACAGTAGGTAAACTAGGAATTCGAGTTTTGGAAAAGAAAAGTGGTAGCCCCTCCGGGATATCCCGGAAAGTCTCGAAATTTTAATAGCGGACTCCACTGGTTGCGTTGCAATTTTGAAAATTTTTGTGGATTTTTGGGAGCACCAGGAGGCCCAAAACCGGGATTTTAGTCGTAGTTTGCGGTTGGTAAACCCCAACTCCTTGACTTCCCGGAGGTCCCTGTTGGTCCCGGGTGACCCAAAAAATCCAAAAATTATTGTTTCGGGTAGGGCATTTTGTCGGCCACACAGCTGCACAAGCAGAACCCACGCGCCGCAACCCTTTGCAGAGCGGGAGGCCCCGCCGTGAAACTCAAATCTGCCAAAAAACGGCAAATAATTTTTATTTTTGAAAATTCCCAATATCCTCCCCTCCACAGCCCTAACTTTTTTAATAGTTTTAGTATCACTTTCGGACATAGGCCCCCCTAGTTTCGGCTGAATATCTCGCAAACGGGACGAGGAATCAAAATTCTGTTTGTGGATTTGGGAGCAGGGTCCATCTCCGCTTCCATTAGTATCTTTCAGTTCCCCCCCCCCGCACCCCATCGAAATTGTCACTTTTCATACATAATAAATAAATTAAATTCTTTTCTCGATCGACTCGCCCTTGACCGCCTTCCTGACCTAGTTTTTGGAAATTTCCCCCCCCGTATCTCGGAAACGGTGCGTCGGAGGTCAATTCTAACCCCATTTTTGTACATACTTGTATGTACAAGTTTTGATCGCGGTCCCAATTTCCCCCCCTCCACACCCCTAAAAATTTTTTTATCACTCTCGTACATAGGCCCCATAGTTAAACATAGTTTCGGCTGAATATCTCGCGAACGGGACGAGGAATCAAAATTCTGTTTGTGGATTTGGGAACAGGGTCCATCCCCGCTTCCATTGGTATCTCTCATTTCCCTCTCCCGCACCCCATCAAAGTTCTCATCTCTCATACAAGATAAATAAATTAAATTCTTTTCTCGGTTGACACGCTCTTGACCGCATTCCTGACCTACTTTGATAACATTTTGATAACACAGGACTGGTCACCTGTAAAATAGCTGTAACTTTCGACCGGTGCGTCCTACGAAAGCGCGGTTTTTTGCGCTGAGTAGGGCAAAGAACGCACTATCTGGCCGGACCCCTCCCTCCCCTCTCCCCGCTTCCCCTCAAACTTTGAATCCCCATATCTTGGGAACGGTGCGAGATAGAAAGACTTAGTAAACGGGGTAGTAATATAGACCCGATACCCTGCTCGGCACCGACCCTCCCCCCCCTTCCCCTCTTTTTTCAGTTTCCCCCCTTTTTTCAAAAACGCACACGGACATACGGACACACTTAACATCATCTGGCCCTCTTTTCATTAGTCCCCCCGCCCCATCCCCCCGTAACTTACCGACGCACTGACACTCCGTAGCCCGGTGAGCGCCTGCTGGCTGGCTGGAACGCGCGACCTGAAACAGAAAGAACACTATTAGTAAGTAAGTAAGTATTGAATAAAGATTGACCTTGTTTATTGTACACTAATTTGTGTATATTGTGTTATTGGTAAACGCTGTGTTCTGAAACCGTAAACCGTGCCTTTTGACCGGTTTACTTAGGCTTACAATTTGTTTGTTTTAATTGTGAACTGTACCGTTTTTACAACGGTATTTTATATTATATTATTTATTGACGTGCGTGTGACTACGTTTATTGACTAGTACACTTATTTGATAAGACGACTATATACCTAGATTGACTATACACTGACCGATATCGTTCTTTTGACGTATCGACTTATACATACTTATATACTTATTTATACCTAGGTAGACTTTTATACTGACCGATATTGTTCTATTGACATATCGACTTTAAGACCATTGACGTAGCTCCCCCCGACCATGCCTATCGCGCATACACCCATCAAGAAGAGCTCCAACAGGAGCATGCCGACCTCTCCGATAGATTTGGGAAGGGCAGCAGGGCCCTCTCCTAACCGCGTGACGCAGGCTCCCAACGTAAGGCGGAGCATCGGAGAGTGGGAGAGCGGCTCGATTGAACCGAAGCCGTGCAGCTCGACGTCGCACGGGCACGCGCCGCGCAGATTGACACCGGAGCCAGCCGCGCCCGGCCCGGCCTCGGCCCCGGCCCCGGCTCCGGCCCCGGCCCCGGCCCCGGCTCCGACTCGCCCGAAGAAAGCGGCGCCTCTTACAACTAAGGCGATGGTGCGAACATCTGTAGAGAGCGCGGGCGTGTCCCCGAAGCTGGCCAGCGCCCCTAAGCCCACCAACAGAGTCGCGGAATGTAGAAGCTGGCTCGTGAAGGCAAAGACGTTTTTGAGCGAATCCCGGAATTTAAAGGGCGAAATAAAACTAGGTATCGCGGAGGCGCTGGACAAAATAATTTGGAATAATTTGCCTCCTCCAATACGGAACCTGCAGAGTATTCACAGTTTTAGACTCAATCTAAAGAAATTCTTTTATGATCATCAAAAGCGTGAGGAGCAATTTAAGAACGACACAAGTGCTTTATAGGTTAGATTTAGAATGTGCTTTAACATTGTTTAATATCCCTTATTTGAGCCATGCATTTTTCGTTCAAATTTAATATACAAGAAATTATACATATAAAATTAGACGTAAGAGTTAATAAGATTTTGAATACCCTTACCTTTGAATATTTTCTTTTGTTTTTGTTTGCTTCAATTTTGTATTGTCGTATATTGTAATGTTAGAATTTTGTTTGCACGTATTTCGCTTATTGTATATTTTATGCATATTGTAGGTAGCTTAGTTAATTGTTTTTTAATATCGAAAGTAAAAATGTAATTTGTAGTTTAATCAAAAAAAGTAATTTTATTTTGGACTAGCTCAATATTGTTTTTTTAAATCCACGTTACGTCACCTGCCGGCTCCACCGGAAGACCAGCGCTGGTTGGTTCCTAACCAGCATATGCTGAGGTGGAGCTGGTTTGTGACAGAAATATAGACAGAATTACTTTTGCATAGTTCTTAAGTTTTAATATTTATGTTGTACTATATGTGATGTGTTTTGTTCTGTATTTTTGTCACAATAAAAAGCTGTCTATGTCTATGTCTAAAATGTACCAGCTGATTAAGGATGAGGCTGCAGCTTCATCTGAAAACAAAAAACAAAATATTAGTAACGAAATTATGGGAAAAAGGGTTATAAGCAGGCAGGGTAATTTGGAAAGTGGGATTATGAAAGAGGAAAGATTGGAATTGCTAAAAATTATGAAAGAACAGGGAGAAAAACTAGATGAAAATAATTTGGAAATGGAGAAATTAAGGGAATCTATCGCGTTACACCACGTGACTGTGCAGCAGCAAGCCACTTATGCGACCATCGCGGCCGCCGCGCCCGCAAGATCGGCGCCGGAACGCAGCGCGCTGCATTCCATTGTCATCTCGTCGAAGGACGAGGCGCGCACAGGGGACGAAGTGATGGGCGAGGTGCGTAAAGTGGTGAACGCGAAGGACGGGTGGGTTACGGTAGAGAGGGTGCGAAAGATCAGAAACAGGAAGGTGATCATAGGATGCAAGACGGAGGAGGAAAGGAAAAAGTTAAAGGAGCGACTCAAGAGCGCAGGCGATCGCCTTGTTGTCGAGGAAATGAAGAACCACGACCCGATGGTGGTACTCAGGGATGTGCTCACGTACATCAGCGACGAGGACGTATTGGTCGCGCTGAGACGCCAAAATGGGGACGTTTTTCAGGGCCTCGACAAGAAGGACGATCGAGTGGACGTCAAGTTCAAAAGACGAGCCAGAAACCCGCTCACGAACCACGTGGCATTGAAGGTGTCCCCGCAAATTTACAGCCGATTGATGGCCAAAGAGGCGGTCCACATTGACATGCAGAAGGTGAGGGTTGCAGATCAATCCCCCCTTGTGCAGTGCTCGATGTGTTTAGCCTATGGCCACGGTCGGAGGTTTTGTAAGGACACCATTCCGACGTGCAGCCATTGCGGCGGCCCGCATATGCGAAGCAAATGCGCCGACTTTCTCGCATCTGCAGCGCCGACCTGCAGCAACTGCGCGGCCGCCAAGATGGAGAATGGCGAGCATAACGCTTTTAGCTCCGAGTGCCCCGTGGCGTAAGTGCGGTGGGAGGCACTGGCGAGAGCTAAGGTAGCGTATTGCTAAGGTGGTTCCAGAGCGCTCCAGGGTAGGCAATCACCCCACCAGAAGTTACGCAGTAGCCCAGGCGAACCTCCAGAGGAAGGAGCTAGCTACCACGGAGCTCATGATTCACTCCAGCAACCGAAAAATCGCGTTCGCCCTGATCCAGGAGCCGTATGTGGGTGGGGTTAGGAGGATGAAGGACTACCGTGGGGCGAGAGTCTTCCAGTGCGCTGCAGTAGGAGATGGGACTGTGAAGGCGGCAATCGTGGTCTTTGACCACGAGCTTGACGTCGTCCAGTGCCCGGAACTCACAACCAACAACATTGTTGTAGTGAGGATCCGAACCAGCGCCTGGGAAATCGCGGCGGTGTCCTTCTACTTCGAACCGGATCAGCCCATTGAGCCATACCTGGAACAGATGAAAGCGATTAGAGAGGAGCTGGGCTCAAGAAGACTGCTGATCGAAGGCGATAGCAACGCCAAGAGTACCTGGTGGGGTAGCACCATTGAAGACCACAGGGGCGTAGAGATGTCCGGGACCCTGGAAGAGTCTGGATTACATGTACTCAACAGAGGTGATACACCCACGTTCGACACCGTGAGAGGTAATAGAGTGTACACCAGCTTAGTCGATATAACAGCTTGCACGGAGGATCTACTTGAACTAGTAGACAACTGGAGGGTAGACCAGGAGATAACGAGCTCTGACCACAATACTATAACATTTGATATTAAACTCCGCAAAAGTAGAGGCCTAAGAGTCCAGAGAACGACGAGGCTCTACAATACTAAACACGCAGATTGGGATACATTCGACGCGTCATTTTCGGAATCAAAATTAAATCAAAATTTAACGATAAACTTTATTGAGAATTTGCACACAAAACACGATCTGGAACAGACAATTATTAAATTTACAGACGCAATAACAAAAGCATGTACGGACAGCATGCCGCTTAAGAAGAGTACAGAGATACTCAAGATCCCATGGTGGAATGACGAGCTCGAAAAGCTGTTTAAAGTTGCCACTACCTTCAGGCGTAAGATCAAGAACGCGGCTCCGTACCGCAGAGATATAGTGGCAGCTGAGTACATGAAGAAAAAAGAAGAGTATGAGTGCGAAGCCAAGAAAGCCCAAACAGAAAGTTGGAAGGAGTTCTGTAGAAGACAGGACAGGGAAGGAGTATGGGACGGTATTTACCGTGTTATCCGTCGGACCACCAGGAGACAAGAAGACTTGACCCTAACCAAAGAAGGTGCATTTCTAAACCCAAAAGAGTCGGCAGACTTACTAGCGGAGACATTCTACCCACAAGACCTGGAGGAAACTGATAATGAAGATCACCGCCGCGCCAGAGAGGCGGCAAGGCGGGTAAACGAATGGAAGCATGGTGAGTTGCATGATCCACCGTTTACACTGTTGGAGCTGAAGACCGCGGTGGGGAGTTTCAACCCAAAGAAGGCCCCAGGAGCGGATGGCTTCACTGCGGACATCTGCAGCAGAGCTATCTACCAGGATCTGGACGCATCCTTTGCCCTCTTCAACAAGTGCCTAGAGATAGGCCACTTCCCGGACATCTGGAAGCAGGCAACCGTGGTAGTCCTGAGAAAACCGGGCAAGGATGATTACACGAACCCCAAGGCTTACAGACCTATTGGTCTATTGCCGGTCCTGGGGAAGATCCTGGAGAAGATGACAGTAGCACGGATTAAATGGCAGTTAGCACCGCGGATTAGTACTCGCCAGTTCGGATTCATGCCCCAGAGGAGCACCGAGGACGCCCTCTATACGCTAATACACCGTATCAAGGGTAAGATTGAGCTGAAGAAGCTGGTAACCCTAGTGTCATTGGATATAGAGGGGGCCTTCGATAGCGCGTGGTGGCCGATCATTAGAATACGTCTGGCTGAGGAAGAGTGCCGGGTCAATACCAGGAGGCTACTGGATAGCTACATGGACTGCAGAAAAGTCAGTGTAAGATTTGCCGGGGAAGAATGCACCAGGAGCACCAACAAAGGATGTGTGCAAGGGTCAATAGGTGGTCCCATCCTGTGGGACCTTCTTCTGGACCCTCTGCTACGGGAACTGGAGGGGATGGGGGTGTATGCGCAGGCCTTCGCTGACGACGTAGTGTTACTTTTTGACGGAGACTCTGGACTTGACGTCTCGATACAGGCCAACGCTGCGCTGGCTCATGTGCAGCAGTGGGGCGTTCGGAACAAGCTGAAGTTTGCGCCGCACAAAACTTGCGCAATGGTCTTGACCAGGAAGCTTAAGTACGACACCCCACTGTTTACCATGGGACGAGTGAGCGTCGGTATGTCTCGGGAGATCAAGATCCTAGGACTGACGATTGATGACAAATTGACTTTTAACACGCACGTCGCGCTGCAGTGTAGAAAGGCGCTTGATATATACAAGCAGCTTGCCAAGGCTGCTAAAGTGGACTGGGGCTTGCATCCAGATGTCATCCGCTCGATTTACACGGCCGCGATTGAGCCCGTTATTATGTACGCCGCGCCGGTGTGGGCATCCGCAGCAAAAAAGATCGGGGTGTGTAAGTTGCTCAATACGGTTCAGAGAGGATTCGCGCAGAAGCTCTGCAAATCATATCGAACTGTCTCTCTACACTCGGCTCTGGTCTTGGCGGGGATACTGCCTCTCGACCTCAGGATACAGGAAGCAGCCGCACTGTACGAGGCGAAGAGAGGGTCGCCCCCTCCATACCTAGGAGACAGAGAGACCGAGCGTCCGGTAAGATTTGCAGATACTCCTCACCCAGCTGAGCATATGGACCTGGAATTCACCCGACTGGAAGACCAAAGCCTTGTGGACAGGTATAATGTGCAGCAGGTGCGAATATTCACCGACGGCAGCAAGATTGAGGGAAAGGTCGGAGCCGCGATGTCCTTGTGGAACGGCGAGGCCGAGACAAAGAACCTCAAGCTCAGTCTGTCCGCGTACTGCACAGTCTACCAGGCGGAGCTCCTAGCCATATGTAAAGCCTCGGGAATAATCCTCAGCAGGGAGGAGGTGAGTTATGGTCTATACAGCGATTCGAGAGCCGCACTGGAGACGATCGTTAACCATAGCTCCCCCCATCCACTGGCCGTCGAGACGCGGAGAAATCTGCGAATGGCCAAGACTCAGGGCAAGGAGGTATCTTTGTTCTGGGTTAAGGCTCACGCGGGTCTGCCGGGCAACGAACGCGCTGACGATCTGGCGAAGGAGGCCGCACTGACGCTTAAGAGGAAGCCTGATTACGACCGGTGCCCAGTTTCGTATTTAAAAAGAAGGATACGCGAATCATTCTTGATAGAATGGGACGAAAGATACAGGTTAGGGAACACCGCGTCCATCACTAAACTGTTTCTCCCGAGCGTCGCGAGAGCGTACAGGTTCGTTCGTGTAGCCAAGCCAGCGGGTATGCTCACCCAGATCCTCACGGGGCATGGTGGATTCTCCCAATACTTGAACCGATTCAAGTGCAAGGAGAGTCCATCATGCCTCTGTGACACCGATGCTATAGAAGACATCCCCCACACCCTTCTCCATTGTCCCATCCACGCCGAAGATAGGTTCAACCTAGAGCAAACGTTAGGAGAGAAAATTGAAAGAGACTCACTCAGTGACCTCCTTACCGGCAAATTGAGTAGCTCTGTATTCATTGACTACTGTACAAAAATATGTAAAATCGTGAATAAGCGTAATGCAACATAAGATATATAATTTTGTTAGAATATATATTGTTACATATATATGTATAGCAAACGAAACTTTAATAGATATAAAATTAAGATTAAATAAGATAAGTATAGAAGTTTATATAAGAGTTAGAAGTAAGAGGCTGGTAATAAAGATGTAAAGATGTAATAAAAATATGTTAGAAATATAAACACATAGATATATATATAAGATATAGGAGATAAATACAGGGTAGGATAGGATAGATAGTTAACTGATAGTATATAGTAAATAGATAATTATAGCAGCTTTGTTTTAAGTTAATAGATATTCCAAATTAGTATTATAGTTTTTGAAATAGTTTTTGAAATAATATTGTAATAACCAAAGTAGAAGTATAATAAATAGAGAGACTTTTGATAGTATATGAACATGAGATATGTAAACAACAGATGCAGCAATAAATTTATAGGATAAGACGATGTAATAGCATAAGAATTAAATAAAGTACTACAATCCTGGGACACATAACCGGGGAAAGGAGCTGAAAAAAAAAAAAAAAAACCTAACCCAGTCGCGTGCGCCCTGCCGACCCGAGCGCTCATCGCCAACCCGCTCCGCGCGTCAAAAATTTATTTACAATTTTCTGTGCACTTTAAAATTCAATAACGTTGGGTTTTTCCCCTCAAACAGTGAAGTGTCGCATATCGGTAGCGGTACCAGTCCTGGGCTCGAGCGTTGAGCGGTTCCAGAGATATCTCTGGGAACCTGCTCAAGACCTCGCCCAGACCACTTCGGAGCCGCACGCCGCTGGATAGCGATCGACGACCCCCACTTTTGAGGACTTCAACAGAAGCAGATACACACCCGACACCCTCGGGAATTTTTCGGGATTTTTTCCGGGACTTTTCCCGATGTAAATCCCGAAAAAACGAAAAACCACGTGCCACGTGCAACCCTTTCCCGGACGAACCCACGGGAATCAACTGCAGACTCGGCTGCGGGACGTCTGGAGCAGCCCGGAGCAGTTTTTCCCGTGTGAATCGGACACCGGGAACAAAAACAGTGGACATTTTAAAAAATTCAGGTACTGTGACAGCCCTAAATAAAAAACCAGATCGACAACCCTGAAATTAAAAATAACCAAAAAATAGGACCCTGTGCCAAGAACGATTGTGCAAAATTATAGATTTTTAGTGCGTGTGGTTCGGAAGTTATTCCAGAAAGTAGTTTCTCGGCCGTAAAACCAAGCAGTTTGCGGTTGGTAAATTCTGTCACTGGAATAAAAAGGCGTCCAGGAGAGTCCAGGAACTCCAGAAAAATCTGAACTTAGGCCAGCAGGAGAAGCAATCCAGTCCGCGCGTCGCTGCAGTTGCAGAACCCGCGCGCCACGCTCCCCCTCGCTGCAGGAGCCCCCGCCGTGAACCCCGATTTTGGCCTCAGCCGCAAAACAAGTAAGGAAAAAACGGTCAAGGGTGAAGCGTTCTTGCACCATCATCATCGGCAGCCCTGTTTTCTTCCGACTGCATAGCTCGTGAACGGAGGCAACTAGCGGGACTCTGTTTTCGGAATCGGGGACAGTAATTGACCCTGCACCCACCGATACCACTCCCCTCCCCGAAACGCCCCCCTTTACTTACTTTTTGACGTTTTCATTACCCCCACCCCTGCCCCCCCAAAATCATTAACAACCCCAACAGACGGACTAGACATACTCCGAGGACCCACTTTTGTCAAAATTTTTATCATTTTCACAATTTATAAATTAATTTGACCAGTCACTCTTTTGGCGAAATTTCCCCTGACCTACATATTTGACCCAGTTTATTGGAATTCTGACACCAGGACTGGTCACCTGGTTTTGCGAACAATTAAATAGTCGTAACTTTTGACCCGTACGTCCTACGACAACGCGGTTTTTTCCAAAAAATAGTACAGGGAAGGCGCTTTCTGGCCGGACCCCTCCCTTCCCTCTCCCCGCTTCCCCTTAAATTTTAAGTCCCCATAAGTTGAGAACGGTGCGACATAAAAATATTCTGTAAACGGGGTAGTATTATAGACCTAATACCCTGTTCGACACCAACCCCCCCCCTCTACCCCTCTTTTTTCGATTTCCCCTCTTTTGCAAAAACGCACCAAACGGACATACGGACACACTTAGCATCATCTGGCCCTCCTCTCACCAGTCCCCCCGCCCCATCCCCCCCGTAACTTAAAAATTTCGTGTTTGGACAGTGAACTGTGTCCTTTGACTAGTTCACTTAGATTTATAAATTACTTGTTTTAACTTTTATTTATTATTATATTAATCTGACGGTAGAGCCACTTTTCGACTCTACGTTACTCTACCACTGTGTTTTTATATTTAGTTTTATAGTGTGTACTGTAACTTAAATTAGTTTTATCTATACGTATCTATTTATAGACTCTCTGGTGTTACCAGAGCATTATTAGACAACCCTGGTGAGATCTAACACCAGAATTATTTACACTTTTTTATTTCGACTTTTTCCTCTGAGACTTTTGTCCAGAGTGACTATTATTAGAATCTTGTTCTCTAGTTAGGGACGTTAATATTCGACTTTCTTTTGTGCTCACGGTCTTTTGACCTGAACACATAGTGATAAAAAAATACAAAATTTGACTGCTTGTCTTGCTTGTCTGACGTTGCTCACATTTTATAACAATGTTTGTGACCCGATCACCACAGAAGAAAGAATCAGAAAAGAGTCCGTCCGTATCACCTGTTGCAACAGGGAGGGCGGGACCCTCTCCTTCTGGAAAGATGCAAGCCTTAAACGTAAGGAAAA
Source organism: Hypomecis atomaria (assembly GCA_964007245.1). NCBI lineage: Eukaryota > Metazoa > Arthropoda > Insecta > Lepidoptera > Geometridae > Hypomecis > Hypomecis atomaria. The sequence continues at coordinate 27,439,485 of OZ023279.1, forward strand.
GCATAGGAGAGAGGGAAAGTGGTGCAACTGCTTCCAAATCAATTGCCCCCGTGACGTACACACTGTCACCACCAAGACAGGGGCCATCAAAACAGATGCCCACACCCCCGGCAGCAAAGCCGGCAGCTCAGAGGGCATCCATTGAGACTGCAGGGGGAGCGCCGAAAGCGGCTGATGCATCAAGGCCCGCGGACAGAGTGACTGAGTGCCGGAAATGGCTTCTAAAAGTGAAAAATCACCTGAGTGAGTCTCGCAATATGAAGACGGAGCTCAAGGCGGGAATCGCTCTGGCCGTGGACAGGATGTATCAGCTGATGAAGCAGGAGGCGGCGGCGTCGTCAGTGGCAGCGTCTAGAAACAAAAACAAAGAGATTAGAAATGAGGAAGGAAAACATGAAGGACAAGTAACTAAAGTGCGTGACACAGAGGAGTTAGAAAAAATTCTAGAGACACACACCCAACTCCTGTTAGAAAATAATTTGAAGATGGAAACTCTGCGGGAATGTTTGGAAAAGAGGACATATGCAACCGTGGCAGCGGCGACCGCCAAGACCCAGGTACCGCCTCGGATGGCCCTGCACTCGGTGGTCGTCACTGCCAAAGATGAGACGGAGACGGGGGAGGAGGTTCTGGATAGGATTAGAAGGACTGTGAATGCTAAGGAAGGTGGTGTCGAAGTGGAGAGAATTAGGAAAGCAAAGGATAGAAAGATCATAGTAGGGTGTAGAACAGAAGAGGAGAGAAAGAAAATCAAGGTTAGGCTAAATCTTGACAAGGAACTTCTTGTAGAAGATGTCAAAAACAAAGACCCCTTGGTTATCCTCAGAGACGTCCTTCAGTTGAACAAGGATGAAGACGTCTCAAAGGCACTCCGAACCCAAAACAGGTCTCTTTTCAGGGATATCCCCAAAGAGGATGACCGGGCAGAAATTGCCTACAAAAAGTGCACGAGGAACCCGCACACAAACCACATTGTGATGAGGGTCTCTCCAAAGTTGTGGCAGCGCATGATCGAAGCTGAGGCAGTCCACATAGATCTGCAGCGAATAAGGGTGGCGGACCAATCGCCGCTGGTTCAGTGCTCGCTCTGCCTTGGCTATGGACACGGCCGGCGCTTTTGTAAAGAGGCGCTGGAGAAGTGCAGCCACTGCGGCGGTCCTCACCTCAAGGCCCAGTGCGCAGACTGGCTGGCTAGCGCTCCGCCCTCTTGCTGCAACTGCACACACGCCAAGCTGGAAAAAACGGACCACAACGCTTTTAGCCAAGAGTGTGCGGTGAGGCGGAAGTGGGACGCGTTGGCTAGAGCAGCGGTAGCTTACTGCTAAGGTGGTCCCTGGCGGACACTCTGATCCAGACAATGCGAGGCCATATGCTGTAGCCCAAGCGAATTTGCAAAGAAAGGAACTGGCAACAAACGAATTAATGCTTGAGGCACACAAAAACAAAATGGCCTTCGCACTGCTCCAGGAGCCCTACGTCGGGGCAAAAGGTCGGGTGAAGGACTTTAGGGGTGTGAGAGTCTTCCAGAGCACAAAACCTAGTGACGGTCCGGTCAAGGCCGCCATAGCGGTGTTCGACCCGAATTTGGACGTTGTCCAGTGTCCTGAGTTTACCACACCAAACATCGTCGTGGTAAAGATCGGGACAAGTGCGTGGGAGATTCTCGCAATTTCCTTCTATTTCGAACCTCGGCCTGAGCCTCTTGAGCCATACCTGGAGCAGCTGGACAAAATCAGGAAACACTTCCGCATTGGCACAATCATGGGAGGGGACACAAATGCCAAGAACCCATGGTAGGGTAGCCCAACTATAGATGACAGAGGAGAGGTCATGCAAGGAGCCCTAGAAGAAATGGACATGGAGGTGCTCAACAGCGACCCTACCACCCCTACTTTCTTCACTATCAGGGGTGGAAAAACTTACAGCAGTTTTGTTGACGTGACGGCGTGCACACCGGATCTCCTTCAGCTGGTAGAGGACTGGCAAATAGACGAGGGAATGACTACCTCAGACCACAACACTATTAAATTCAAAATAAGAAAAACAAGAGCGAAAGGAATAAGTATTAGCAGGACTACAAGAATACACTAAGAAAGTAAACTGGGGTCACTTTCGCGAGAGAGTGGCACAGTTATTGCAAGAAAATAACATAAATAAAATAGAGTTAAATAAAATAGATAATGAAATAGACTTAGAAAATAAAACAAAACTATACGTTAATTTAATAATAAAAGCATGTGAAGAATGTATACCCAAATTTAAAGCCAAAACAAATTTTAACTTACCGTGGTGGTCTGAGGAACTCGAAACCCTCATGAAAGAAGTCGTCCGATGCAAGCACAGGATCCGGTGGGCAGCGGCGGTCCGTCACGCAAAGGTCGTCGCGGAGTACCTGAAAACAAAAGAAAATTATGAGGAAGAGGCAAAAGGGGCACAAATCCGGAGCTGGAAACAGTTCTGTGAGAAGCAGGATGGAGAAGGGTTATGGGAAGGCATATACCGGGTTATTGGGAGGACAGCTAAGCGGCATGAAGACTTGCCGCTAGTCAAAGATGGAAAGGTGAAGGACCCGAAAGAGTCAGCTAGAATGTTGGCAGAGACCTTCTACCCGGAGGACCTGGAGTGCGAGGATAACGTAGACCACCGACGAACCAGAGAATTAGCGGCCCAAGTAAACAGAGGCCATGATGAACAACATGACCCGCTGTTTACGTTGGAAGAGCTGAAAGAGTCGGTGGAAAGCTTCAATCCCAAGAAGGCCCCCGGGGCGGATGGTCTCATGGCTGACATCTGCGCTCACGCCATCCTGGGCGACCCCGAACTGTTCCTCACTATTGCCAACAAATGCTTGGAACTTGGCCACTTCCCCATCATCTGGAAGGAAGCCACGGTTATAGTTCTTCGAAAGCCGGGCAAAGAAGACTATACAAACCCGAAGTCATATAGACCCATCGGTCTCCTTCCCGTGATGGGGAAGATGTTGGAGAAGATGTTGGTGAAAAGGCTGAAATGGCACTTGATTAAGCGGATGAGTACTCGCCAGTACGGCTTTATGCCCCAAAAGAGCACCGAGGACTCCCTCTATGATCTAATGCAACACGTACAGGAGAAAAAATAAAAATTTAAAAATTAAAAATAAAAATAAAATAAAATAAAATAAATCTCAGAAAGCTTGTGGATGGTTATCTGAATGGTCGCAGCGTCAGCGTAAGGTACGCGGGAGAGGAGTACGCAAAAAGTACAACCAAGGGATGTGTCCAGGGCTCCATAGGAGGACCGATCCTGTGGAACTTGCTCCTGGACCCCCTGCTGAAAGGATTGGAAAACAGAGGAACCTACGTCCAGGCTTTCGCTGATGATGTGGTCCTGGTGTTTGACGGCGACACGGCGCTGGAAGTCCAGAGAGATGCCAATGCCGCCCTCGTCTATGTTCAGGATTGGGGGGTCCGAAACAAGCTGAAATTCGCCCCGCACAAGACCAAAGCGATGGTAGTAACGCGAAAAATAAAGTACGACACCCCTTTACTGACTATGGGCGGGGTCGACATTGGCATGTCTACGGAAATCAAGCTTCTCGGGGTCACTATTGACGAGAAATTGACCTGGAACAGTCATGTGTCCAGCATCTGCACCAAAGCCGCAAGCATCTATAGACAGCTGTCCACGGCAGCCAGAGTAAGCTGGGGTCTCCACCCAGAGGTCGTGCGTATCATATACACCGCCGTTGTAGAGCCAGTAATGACGTACGCAGCAAGTGTCTGGGCTCCTGCAACAGAGAAACTGGGCATACAGAGGCAGCTAAACGCCGTGCAAAGGGGTTTTGCGCAGAAACTGTGCAAAGCCTATCGCACGGTCTCCCTAAACTCAGCTTTGGTGCTGGCTGGAATACTACCCTTAGACCTCAAAATACAGGAGGCAGCCGCCCTGTACGAAGCAAAAAGGGGAGTGTCCCGGCCAGTACCGGGGGATGGGGAGATCGAGCGACGCACGGCGTTTACCGAAACCCCGCTTGTTTTGCGGCTGAGGCCAAAATCGGGGTTCACGGCGGGGGCTCCTGCAGCGAGGGGGAGCGTGGCGCGCGGGTTCTGCAACTGCAGCGACGCGCGGACTGGATTGCTTCTCCTGCTGGCCTAAGTTCAGATTTTTCTGGAGTTCCTGGACTCTCCTGGACGCCTTTTTATTCCAGTGACAGAATTTACCAACCGCAAACTGCTTGGTTTTACGGCCGAGAAACTACTTTCTGGAATAACTTCCGAACCACACGCACTAAAAATCTATAATTTTGCACAATCGTTCTTGGCACAGGGTCCTATTTTTTGGTTATTTTTAATTTCAGGGTTGTCGATCTGGTTTTTTATTTAGGGCTGTCACAGTACCTGAATTTTTTAAAATGTCCACTGTTTTTGTTCCCGGTGTCCGATTCACACGGGAAAAACTGCTCCGGGCTGCTCCAGACGTCCCGCAGCCGAGTCTGCAGTTGATTCCCGTGGGTTCGTCCGGGAAAGGGTTGCACGTGGCACGTGGTTTTTCGTTTTTTCGGGATTTACATCGGGAAAAGTCCCGGAAAAAATCCCGAAAAATTCCCGAGGGTGTCGGGTGTGTATCTGCTTCTGTTGAAGTCCTCAAAAGTGGGGGTCGTCGATCGCTATCCAGCGGCGTGCGGCTCCGAAGTGGTCTGGGCGAGGTCTTGAGCAGGTTCCCAGAGATATCTCTGGAACCGCTCAACGCTCGAGCCCAGGACTGGTACCGCTACCGATATGCGACACTTCACTGTTTGAGGGGAAAAACCCAACGTTATTGAATTTTAAAGTGCACAGAAAATTGTAAATAAATTTTTGACGCGCGGAGCGGGTTGGCGATGAGCGCTCGGGTCGGCAGGGCGCACGCGACTGGGTTAGGTTTTTTTTTTTTTTTTTTTCAGCTCCTTTCCCCGGTTATGTGTCCCAGGATTGTAGTACTTTATTTAATTCTTATGCTATTACATCGTCTTATCCTATAAATTTATTGCTGCATCTGTTGTTTACATATCTCATGTTCATATACTATCAAAAGTCTCTCTATTTATTATACTTCTACTTTGGTTATTACAATATTATTTCAAAAACTATAATACTAATTTGGAATATCTATTAACTTAAAACAAAGCTGCTATAATTATCTATTTACTATATACTATCAGTTAACTATCTATCCTATCCTACCCTGTATTTATCTCCTATATCTTATATATATATCTATGTGTTTATATTTCTAACATATTTTTATTACATCTTTACATCTTTATTACCAGCCTCTTACTTCTAACTCTTATATAAACTTCTATACTTATCTTATTTAATCTTAATTTTATATCTATTAAAGTTTCGTTTGCTATACATATATATGTAACAATATATATTCTAACAAAATTATATATCTTATGTTGCATTACGCTTATTCACGATTTTACATATTTTTGTACAGTAGTCAATGAATACAGAGCTACTCAATTTGCCGGTAAGGAGGTCACTGAGTGAGTCTCTTTCAATTTTCTCTCCTAACGTTTGCTCTAGGTTGAACCTATCTTCGGCGTGGATGGGACAATGGAGAAGGGTGTGGGGGATGTCTTCTATAGCATCGGTGTCACAGAGGCATGATGGACTCTCCTTGCACTTGAATCGGTTCAAGTATTGGGAGAATCCACCATGCCCCGTGAGGATCTGGGTGAGCATACCCGCTGGCTTGGCTACACGAACGAACCTGTACGCTCTCGCGACGCTCGGGAGAAACAGTTTAGTGATGGACGCGGTGTTCCCTAACCTGTATCTTTCGTCCCATTCTATCAAGAATGATTCGCGTATCCTTCTTTTTAAATACGAAACTGGGCACCGGTCGTAATCAGGCTTCCTCTTAAGCGTCAGTGCGGCCTCCTTCGCCAGATCGTCAGCGCGTTCGTTGCCCGGCAGACCCGCGTGAGCCTTAACCCAGAACAAAGATACCTCCTTGCCCTGAGTCTTGGCCATTCGCAGATTTCTCCGCGTCTCGACGGCCAGTGGATGGGGGGAGCTATGGTTAACGATCGTCTCCAGTGCGGCTCTCGAATCGCTGTATAGACCATAACTCACCTCCTCCCTGCTGAGGATTATTCCCGAGGCTTTACATATGGCTAGGAGCTCCGCCTGGTAGACTGTGCAGTACGCGGACAGACTGAGCTTGAGGTTCTTTGTCTCGGCCTCGCCGTTCCACAAGGACATCGCGGCTCCGACCTTTCCCTCAATCTTGCTGCCGTCGGTGAATATTCGCACCTGCTGCACATTATACCTGTCCACAAGGCTTTGGTCTTCCAGTCGGGTGAATTCCAGGTCCATATGCTCAGCTGGGTGAGGAGTATCTGCAAATCTTACCGGACGCTCGGTCTCTCTGTCTCCTAGGTATGGAGGGGGCGACCCTCTCTTCGCCTCGTACAGTGCGGCTGCTTCCTGTATCCTGAGGTCGAGAGGCAGTATCCCCGCCAAGACCAGAGCCGAGTGTAGAGAGACAGTTCGATATGATTTGCAGAGCTTCTGCGCGAATCCTCTCTGAACCGTATTGAGCAACTTACACACCCCGATCTTTTTTGCTGCGGATGCCCACACCGGCGCGGCGTACATAATAACGGGCTCAATCGCGGCCGTGTAAATCGAGCGGATGACATCTGGATGCAAGCCCCAGTCCACTTTAGCAGCCTTGGCAAGCTGCTTGTATATATCAAGCGCCTTTCTACACTGCAGCGCGACGTGCGTGTTAAAAGTCAATTTGTCATCAATCGTCAGTCCTAGGATCTTGATCTCCCGAGACATACCGACGCTCACTCGTCCCATGGTAAACAGTGGGGTGTCGTACTTAAGCTTCCTGGTCAAGACCATTGCGCAAGTTTTGTGCGGCGCAAACTTCAGCTTGTTCCGAACGCCCCACTGCTGCACATGAGCCAGCGCAGCGTTGGCCTGTATCGAGACGTCAAGTCCAGAGTCTCCGTCAAAAAGTAACACTACGTCGTCAGCGAAGGCCTGCGCATACACCCCCATCCCCTCCAGTTCCCGTAGCAGAGGGTCCAGAAGAAGGTCCCACAGGATGGGACCACCTATTGACCCTTGCACACATCCTTTGTTGGTGCTCCTGGTGCATTCTTCGCCGGCAAATCTTACACTGACTTTTCTGCAGTCCATGTAGCTATCCAGTAGCCTCCTGGTATTGACCCGGCACTCTTCCTCAGCCAGACGTATTCTAATGATCGGCCACCACGCGCTATCGAAGGCCCCCTCTATATCCAATGACACTAGGGTTACCAGCTTCTTCAGCTCAATCTTACCCTTGATACGGTGTATTAGCGTATAGAGGGCGTCCTCGGTGCTCCTCTGGGGCATGAATCCGAACTGGCGAGTACTAATCCGCGGTGCTAACTGCCATTTAATCCGTGCTACTGTCATCTTCTCCAGGATCTTCCCCAGGACCGGCAATAGACCAATAGGTCTGTAAGCCTTGGGGTTCGTGTAATCATCCTTGCCCGGTTTTCTCAGGACTACCACGGTTGCCTGCTTCCAGATGTCCGGGAAGTGGCCTATCTCTAGGCACTTGTTGAAGAGGGCAAAGGATGCGTCCAGATCCTGGTAGATAGCTCTGCTGCAGATGTCCGCAGTGAAGCCATCCGCTCCTGGGGCCTTCTTTGGGTTGAAACTCCCCACCGCGGTCTTCAGCTCCAACAGTGTAAACGGTGGATCATGCAACTCACCATGCTTCCATTCGTTTACCCGCCTTGCCGCCTCTCTGGCGCGGCGGTGATCTTCATTATCAGTTTCCTCCAGGTCTTGTGGGTAGAATGTCTCCGCTAGTAAGTCTGCCGACTCTTTTGGGTTTAGAAATGCACCTTCTTTGGTTAGGGTCAAGTCTTCTTGTCTCCTGGTGGTCCGACGGATAACACGGTAAATACCGTCCCATACTCCTTCCCTGTCCTGTCTTCTACAGAACTCCTTCCAACTTTCTGTTTGGGCTTTCTTGGCTTCGCACTCATACTCTTCTTTTTTCTTCATGTACTCAGCTGCCACTATATCTCTGCGGTACGGAGCCGCGTTCTTGATCTTACGCCTGAAGGTAGTGGCAACTTTAAACAGCTTTTCGAGCTCGTCATTCCACCATGGGATCTTGAGTATCTCTGTACTCTTCTTAAGCGGCATGCTGTCCGTACATGCTTTTGTTATTGCGTCTGTAAATTTAATAATTGTCTGTTCCAGATCGTGTTTTGTGTGCAAATTCTCAATAAAGTTTATCGTTAAATTTTGATTTAATTTTGATTCCGAAAATGACGCGTCGAATGTATCCCAATCTGCGTGTTTAGTATTGTAGAGCCTCGTCGTTCTCTGGACTCTTAGGCCTCTACTTTTGCGGAGTTTAATATCAAATGTTATAGTATTGTGGTCAGAGCTCGTTATCTCCTGGTCTACCCTCCAGTTGTCTACTAGTTCAAGTAGATCCTCCGTGCAAGCTGTTATATCGACTAAGCTGGTGTACACTCTATTACCTCTCACGGTGTCGAACGTGGGTGTATCACCTCTGTTGAGTACATGTAATCCAGACTCTTCCAGGGTCCCGGACATCTCTACGCCCCTGTGGTCTTCAATGGTGCTACCCCACCAGGTACTCTTGGCGTTGCTATCGCCTCCGATCAGCAGTCTTCTTGAGCCCAGCTCCTCTCTAATCGCTTTCATCTGTTCCAGGTATGGCTCAATGGGCTGATCCGGTTCGAAGTAGAAGGACACCGCCGCGATTTCCCAGGCGCTGGTTCGGATCCTCACTACAACAATGTTGTTGGTTGTGAGTTCCGGGCACTGGACGACGTCAAGCTCGTGGTCAAAGACCACGATTGCCGCCTTCACAGTCCCATCTCCTACTGCAGCGCACTGGAAGACTCTCGCCCCACGGTAGTCCTTCATCCTCCTAACCCCACCCACATACGGCTCCTGGATCAGGGCGAACGCGATTTTTCGGTTGCTGGAGTGAATCATGAGCTCCGTGGTAGCTAGCTCCTTCCTCTGGAGGTTCGCCTGGGCTACTGCGTAACTTCTGGTGGGGTGATTGCCTACCCTGGAGCGCTCTGGAACCACCTTAGCAATACGCTACCTTAGCTCTCGCCAGTGCCTCCCACCTCCTACGCACCGGGCACTCGGAGCTAAAAGCGTTATGCTCGCCATTCTCCATCTTGGCGGCCGCGCAGTTGCTGCAGGTCGGCGCTGCAGATGCGAGAAAGTCGGCGCATTTGCTTCGCATATGCGGGCCGCCGCAATGGCTGCACGTCGGAATGGTGTCCTTACAAAACCTCCGACCGTGGCCATAGGCTAAACACATCGAGCACTGCACAAGGGGGGATTGATCTGCAACCCTCACCTTCTGCATGTCAATGTGGACCGCCTCTTTGGCCATCAATCGGCTGTAAATTTGCGGGGACACCTTCAATGCCACGTGGTTCGTGAGCGGGTTTCTGGCTCGTCTTTTGAACTTGACGTCCACTCGATCGTCCTTCTTGTCGAGGCCCTGAAAAACGTCCCCATTTTGGCGTCTCAGCGCGACCAATACGTCCTCGTCGCTGATGTACGTGAGCACATCCCTGAGTACCACCATCGGGTCGTGGTTCTTCATTTCCTCGACAACAAGGCGATCGCCTGCGCTCTTGAGTCGCTCCTTTAACTTTTTCCTTTCCTCCTCCGTCTTGCATCCTATGATCACCTTCCTGTTTCTGATCTTTCGCACCCTCTCTACCGTAACCCACCCGTCCTTCGCGTTCACCACTTTACGCACCTCGCCCATCACCTCGTCCCCTGTGCGCGCCTCGTCCTTCGACGAGATGACAATGAAATGCAGCGCGCTGCGTTCCGGCGCCGATCTTGCGGGCGCGGCGGCCGCGATGGTCGCATAAGTGGCTTGCTGCTGCACAGTCACGTGGTGTAACGCGATAGATTCCCTTAATTTCTCCATTTCCAAATTATTTTTATCTAGTTTTTCTCCCTGTTCTTTCATCATTTTTAGCAATTCCAATCTTTCCTCTTTCATAATCCCACTTTCCAAATTACCCTGCCCGCTTATAACCCTTTTTCCCATAATTTCGTTACTAATATTTTGTTTTTTGTTTTCAGATGAAGCTGCAGCCTCATCCTTAATCAGCTGGTACATTTTGTCCAGCGCCTCCGCGATACCTAGTTTTATTTCGCCCTTTAAATTCCGGGATTCGCTCAAAAACGTCTTTGCCTTCACGAGCCAGCTTCTACATTCCGCGACTCTGTTGGTGGGCTTAGGGGCGCTGGCCAGCTTCGGGGACACGCCCGCGCTCTCTACAGATGTTCGCGCCATCGGCTTAGTTGTAAGAGGCGCCGCTTTCTTCGGGCGAGTCGGAGCCGGGGCCGGGGCCGGGGCCGCAGCCGGGGCCGCAGCCGGGGCCGGAGCCGGGGCCGGGGCCGAGGCCGGGCCGGGCGCGGCTGGCTCCGGTGTCAATCTGCGCGGCGCGTGCCCGTGCGACGTCGAGCTGCACGGCTTCGGTTCAATCGAGCCGCTCTCCCACTCTCCGATGCTCCGCCTTACGTTGGGAGCCTGCGTCACGCGGTTAGGAGAGGGCCCTGCTGCCCTTCCCAAATCTATCGGAGAGGTCGGCATGCTCCTGTTGGAGCTCTTCTTGATGGGTGTATGCGCGATAGGCATGGTCGGGGGGAGCTACGTCAATGGTCTTAAAGTCGATATGTCAATAGAACAATATCGGTCAGTATAATAATCTACCTAGGTATAAAAAAGTATGTATAAGTCGATACGTCAAAAGAACGATATCGGTCAGTGTATAGTCAATCTAGGTACGAGTATATAGTCGTCTTATCAAATAAGTGTACTAGTCAATAAACTTAGTCACACGCACGTCAACAGTACAATATAAAATAACAAATAAGCAAGAAAATTATTAATCTAAGTGAACCAGTCAAAAGACACAGTTCACGGTCAACACACAAATAATTCAAACAAGAAATAACACCGAATTGATAATTTAGTAGTATAAAAGACAATAATAACGCTTTAAAACAATTTTGAAAATTAACTAAAATAACAGCACTTACTAATATTGTATACTTCCTGTTACAGGTCGCGCGTTCCAGCCAGCCAGCAGGCGCTCACCGGGCTACGGAGTGTCAGTGCGTCGGTAAGTTACGGGGGGATGGGGCGGGGGGACTAATGAAAAGAGGGCCAGATGATGTTATGTGTGTCCGTATGTCCGTTTGGTGCGTTTTGAAAAAAGGGGGGAAACTGAAAAAAGAGGGGTAGGGGGGGGGGGAGGGTCGGTGCCGAGCAGGGTATCGGGTCTATATTACTACCCCGTTTACTAAGTCTTTCTATCTCGCACCGTTCCCAAGATATGGGGATTCAAAGTTTGAGGGGAAGCGGGGAGAGGGGAGGGAGGGGTCCGGCCAGATAGTGCGTTCTTTGCCCTATTCAGCACAAAAAACCGCGCTTTCGTAGGACGCACCGGTCGAAAGTTACAGCTATTTTACAGGTGACCAGTCCTGTGTTATCAAAATGTTATCAAAGTAGGTCAGGAATGCGGTCAAGAGCGTGTCAACCGAGGAAAGAATTTAATTTATTTATCTTGGATGAGAGATGAGAACTTTAATGGGGTGCGGGAGAGGGAAATGAGAGATACCAATGGGAGCGGGGATGGACCCTGTTCCCAAATCCACAAACAGAATTTTGATTGCTCGTCCCGTTCGCGAGATATTCAGCCGAAACTATGTTTAACTATGGGGCCTATGTACGAGAGTGATAAAAAAATTTTTACGTCTCGTGGCTTGCGGCAGGACCGAGGGTCTTGGCTTGGTTGCCCGGACCGCGAGGAAGAAAACCTCTATAAAAAATCACCCCAAATCCCAAGCTGCGGCGCACGGCGAGGGGATGCATGGCCACTGGGTAGGGTTGGTCACGAGTGCGAACCACCGCCAGAGTACCGGCCGACACTCTTGGCGTATGTAGGCTTACTCAGGTACAGGGGGCACTGCCTGGGTGGACTTTTTATTTCCCCCACACTTGTGGGAATAGTATGGAGAATTATAATAAAAACAAAAAACCTGTGGATGACGAGGGAAGCGGGCTCTTGTTGAGTCCGGCTGAGGAGTCTGACTCCTCAGCCACGAGTCTAATGACCGTGGATTCACGGTCATCAGAGAAGATGGGCGCTTCTAAGCGCAAGCGTAGCTTACGCAAAAATGGAAGTGGCGACGAGTGCAACCTGAGCTCCAGTGGTGAGTCGGATGCCCCGGCTGCCAAGGCGATTGCCGTAGCAAGGCGGAGCAGAGGCCGGCCACCCACAACGGGTGAATATGTCGGTCTTGCCAAAGCTAAAGCGGATCTAATTGCCGCGCAAAGAGAGGAGATGGAGTTAAGGGTCGAGCAGGAGGTCGCTCAGATGACCCAAAGGCTCCGTTCGGCAGGGTCAGCCCCATGTCTCCTCTCCGCTGTGGCACCTGAGTTGGGTGCGGAACCCGCCTCAGTCCTTAACAAGAGGGTGCTGGACTGCGTGAACACAATTAATCTTGTGGCCACTAAGTCCGGTAAACTTAAAGGGACTTTCACCAAGGCCCTTAAGGAGGCGGCGTCCACAATCAAGGACATCGTAGAAGACCTTCATACAAGGTCTTCAACAGATGAGACCCGCAAACTGCAGGCCGCCAACGAGCGCCTGCAAACCGAGGTCTCCGATCTCCGAAAGGAGATAGCGGAGCTCCGTCGAATGATGGAGACGCGTGCGGCTCCTATTCCCCCGCCCTCGGGACAGTTCTGGGCGATGGAAACTGGAGCTGCTGACCCAGACGACCTGACGCAGTCCATCATGCGGCAGGTCGGCGGACTGGTGAATGCGCGGATGGAGGCGATTCAAGACCGTCTCCTTCCTGAAAAGCGCATACGCCCGCCGCTTGCTGCCGATCGCAAGCTGGCGGCAAGCGCTGGGGCTGCTGCGGTTGCGGACAGAAGGAAAGAGTTCCTGAAGTCCGCCAACACTTCGCAGGAGTCGGGCCCTTCGGATGTGGCGAACCTGCCGGCTGTTGAACTCCCCTCTGCCAAAGTCTCTAAGGGTAAGGGTAAAGGCAAGGGGAAGGGCAAACAGGCCGCGACTAAGGGCAGCCTGCCTGAGCCCCCGAAAGCCGGGCTGGCCAGCCGCCCAGCGACCCAGGAACGAGTCGTAGCTCCCACTGCCGGTGCGTCAAAGCCGCAGGCACCACAGAAGTCCTCAGTTGGCGACTGGGTGACTGTTGCAAAACGAGGCCAGAAGAAGGCACCCACCAGGGCTCCTCCGTCTCAACGGGGACAGCCGAGTGCGGCAAAGCAACGGCAGAATGCTGCGCCCCAGCGGGCGAAGCAGGCTGCTGCGCCCAAGATCCGCGTTCCGCGCTCACAGGCTGTTGTAATTACTATCCAGCCTGGAGCAGCGGAGAAAGGCGTAACATACGCCGACGCCTTGTCGGAGGCGAAAAGGAGAGTGGATTTGTCCCAACTCGGGATAACCGCTCTCCAGTTTCGTAAGGCCGCCACAGGAGGTCGCGTTCTAGAGGTGCCGGGTGTCACAAGCGGTGACAAGGCGGACTCCCTCGCTGCAAAGCTGAGGGAGATCTTTAGTCAGGAAGACATTAAAGTCTCCAGGCCGACCAAAAGCGCTGACTTGCGCATAACTGGCCTTGACGACTCCGTCACAAAAGAAGAGGTTGCTGCTGCCATCGCCAGGGCAGCAGAGTGTCAGGCCGACCTTGTCAAGGTCGGTGACATTCGGTGCAACCCCGCGGGCATCGGATCTGTTTTCGTGCGATGCCCAGTGGCGGTTGCCAAAAAGGTAACGAGCAAAAACCGACTATTGATTGGGTGGGTCTCGGCGCAGATCAAGCTGCTAGCCTCGAGACCCATGCGCTGCTTCCGATGTCTAGAGGTTGGACATGTTCGGGAGCAGTGCAATGCGACGACGGACCGTAGCGAGCAATGCTACAGGTGCGGCCAAGTGGGCCATAAGGCGGGCGAGTGCTCCGGCGAGCCGCACTGCACAGTTTGTGCGGCTGCGAATAAGCCGGCGGGACACCGCGTTGGAAGCGGGGCATGCGCCCAGGCTTCTAAGAAGAAGAGCAGAAGGGTGGCGGCCCAGGGCAAGACCCAGCCACGCCCATCGCCTCCAACCACTTTGGACGCGCTGGCGCAAATGGAGGCTGAATAATATGGCCCTAAGAGTCCTCCAGGCGAATATCAACCACTCCGCCAGAGCTCAGGATCTCTTGCTCCAGAGCATGGCGGAGTGGTTGATACCAATTGCAATTGTGGCGGAGCCATACCGCATCCCTTCCAGGGACAACTGGATGGGTGATAGTGAGGGCTCAGTCGTCTTGGTGACGCAAGCGGCAGCCGGTTTTCCTCCGGTGGATAAGGTTATGGCTGGCCGCGGCTGCGTGGCTGTTCTGGCGGGGGGTATCGCCTTCATAGGTGTTTACTTCTCTCCGAACAGAAGTCTTGCCGACTTCGAAGCCTGGCTGGGCGAGGTGGAGTCTCTCGTGCACCAATTTCGTCCCCACCAGGTGTTGATTGCTGGCGATTTCAACGCCAAGTCAACCCTGTGGGGATCGCCTGTTGCAAACGAGAGAGCTGAGCCGGTGGAGGAGTGGGCAATGGCACTAGGGTTGTTGCTCTTGAATCGGGGGTCGGTGCACACGTGCGTGCGTCAACAAGGAGGGTCGATAGTGGATCTCACTTTCGCAAGCCCTGCCCTGGCGCGCCGTGTGCAGGACTGGGAGGTACTGGAGGGCGTGGAGACGTTGTCCGATCACCGGTACATCCGGCTGACCGTCTCCCCCCCAGGAATCCCGAGTAGTCCGAGTCGTCCTCCGACAGAGAGGTCGCCGCGGTGGGCCCTGCGTCGCATGGACAGAGAGCTCCTCGTTGAGGCAGCCATTGTGCAGGCGTGGGTCCCAGGTCCCACGGATGCGGCCGAGGTGGATGCCGAGGCGGATTGGTTTCGGGAGGCGCTGACCGAGGTCTGCGATGCCTCCATGACCCGCGTGGGAGCACTGCCGCCGCGTCGGAGCGTGTACTGGTGGACGGCTGAGCTTGCCCACCTCCGCGAAGAGTGTGTGGCAGCCAGACGTGCATACGCCAGAGAGCGCCGACGGCGGCGGCGGAACCCGGTCCGGGAAGAAGAGCTATACGCCTCGTATAGGCTAAAGGTCACCTCGCTGCAGGTGGAAATTGCGCGAGCCATTGATGGTGCTCGAGCAAGTTTGCTCGAGGACCTCAATCGTGACCCCTGGGGAAGGCCATACAAGATGGTCCGCAAGAAGCTCCGCGCATGGGCGCCACCACTGACGCAGACCATGCAGCCGGACTTCTTGGAGGACGTGGTCGCCACGCTGTTCCCACAGGCGGGCGACTACGCTGCCCCAGCGATGGCCTTCCCTAGGCGTCGCGCTGAGGTCGATGCAGAGGCCGAGGAAGTCCCGCCAGTTTCCCAGGGGGAACTCGCAGCGGCGGTGCTGAGGCTCAGGGCCAAAAACACAGCCCCAGGTCCGGACGGAATACCCGGACGCGCCTGGGTGCTGGCGTTGGAAGCCCTCGAGCCTCGCTTTCGTGACTTCCTCACGAACTGCCTGAGGCAGGGTCGCTTTCCGCGCCGGTACAAGAGCGGTAAGCTCGTACTGCTGCGCAAGGAAGGCAGACCCGCCGATTCGCCGGGGGCCTACCGCCCGATCGTGCTGTTAGACGAGGCCGGCAAGCTCTTAGAGCGTATCATTGCCGCCCGTCTCAACAGGCACTTGGAGCAGGTTGGGCCGAACCTGGCCGAATCGCAGTTTGGGTTCCGCAGAGGCAGGTCCACCATCGATGCGATATCGAGGGTGAGGGCCTTTGCGGAGTCGGCCGTGTCCCGGGGAGAGGTCGTCTTGGCGGTGTCGTTGGACATTGCCAACGCCTTTAACACCCTCCCCTGGGAATGTATCAAGGAGGCACTGCGCTGCCATGAGGCGCCCCCCTACCTGTGCCATACCCTCGATGACTACTTCTCGGACAGGGAAGTAGTCTACCCCACGAGAGAGGGATGGGGCAGGAGGAAGATGTCTCGCGGAGTTCCACAGGGCTCGGTCTTGGGACCAGTCATGTGGGGCTTCGGCTACAACTGGGCGCTTCGTGGTGGCCACCTACGTGGAATCGAGGTCGTATGTTACGCCGATGACACGTTGGTGCTGGCTCGAGGAGAGACGTACCGAGTTGCGTCAATCCTGGCCACGGCGGGCACGGCTCAGATGGTGAGCCGCATCCGGCGCTTGGGGCTGGAAGTGGCCCTCAGAAAATCCGAGGCCGTGTGTTTCCACGGCCCTCGGAAAGCGCCGCCAGCCGGAGCGGAGCTGGTCGTAGGAGGTGTTTCCATCGTCGTCGGCAAGACGATGAAGTACCTCGGTCTTGTCCTAGACAGCCGATGGGACTTCCGGGAACATTTCACACGACTGGCTCCGCGGCTCGTCGGAGCGGCTTCGGCCCTGGGCAGCCTTCTCCCAAATATGGGAGGGCCGAATGCCGCATGCCGTCGCCTCTACATGGGCGTGGTAAGGTCCATGGCCCTCTATGGAGCGCCGATCTGGGCGGACGCTCTGAGCGCCCACAACATCAAACTGCTGCGCAGACCGCAGCGGTTTATGGCGCTCAGGGTGATACGGGGCTACCGCACCGTATCCTATGAGGCGGCGTGCGTTCTGGCCGGGACGAGTCCATGGGACCTGGACGCTGAGATGCTGGCGAGCATCTACCGCCAACTGTCCGATACACGGGCCAGAGGTGATTCTGCTCCCCCTGAGGTGGTGAGACGTTGGCGGAGGCGGGGCCGAGAAACGGTCATGGAGCGGTGGGCGCGCAGGCTCGAGGAGCCGTCTGCTGGTCGCCGCACTGTCGAGGCTTTCCGACCGATCCTCCGGGATTGGGTCACTCGTGAGGATGGGGTTCTCTCGTTTAGGCTCGTGCAGGTGCTCACAGGGCACGGTTGCTTTGGGGAGTACCTGCATCGAGTTGCCGGGAGAGAACCCACACCAGTTTTCCACCAGTGTGGCGACCAGACAGACACGGCGCAGCATACGCTGGAGGTGTGTCCTGCGTGGACAGCCCAGCGGGCCCAGCTCATGGCCATAGTGGGGGCGGACCTCTCGCTGCCAACCGTTGCCGCGGCCATGATTGGTAGCGAAAGATCCTGGAATGCAGTCCGGGACTTCTGTGAAGAAGTCCTGGAACGCAAAGAAGCCGACGAGCGCATGAGGGAGGACGACATTGCGAGCCTCCCCATGCGCAGAAGGCGCCCCCGAGGCAGGCGTCTAGCACATGACCGCCTGCCTCCATAAGGGGAACTCTGGGTGGTTGGGCTTGGGGAAGCCCGCCACCCGTTCGAGAGTTCCCCGAGACTGGACGATGTGCTCCGTGTTTCGGCACATCGTCGCAATACCGGGTAGAGCTCCCTGAGGGTTGAGCTCCCCGAGGAAGGTCCGGGTGCGGACAGCGCTGTCGGGGCCGCGGATGAGTGCGGAAGCGTGCCCGTAGCCCCGATAGATGGCGCAGTGGCGGAAACACCCCAGGTTTTTAGTGGGTATGCCACCGATTAGCGGTGGAGACTCCCACATAACCACCGGCCTCCCCAGGTTTGGTGGTATCCATAAAGGATTTTCCTGGGTCAAAAAAAAAAAAAGGTTCCCCCCCCCCCGAGTGGGGTGCTGTGGCCGGAAACCTCCTCGTGGTGCACCCTGGGAATCACTTGGTAACTTCCTTCGCGGGTTCTTGCCGGGTGATTGCAGATGTCCGGTCGGGGGTCTTCTCTGCGCGCCCCTCTACCCTTCATTGAGGAGCGCGTGCAGAAGACATTGGGGGGGTTAGCTCGGTTCTGTCCTGAGCTCGTTTGGGATTATGATGGATCAGTAGTTTCAGTTACAGATTCTACTGATAAATCATAGTCTCAAACAGGGGTTGGAGGCCTTCTGTGGTCTCATGGCAGTTGGCGATGTGAGCTCTCCACGGATCCCTCTGTTCAGCAGAGGGGCCAGTGGATGTGAGCTCTTGCCGGTGCCGGGAGGGACGTGCTCGGTATGTACTAACACTACTGCCGAGCAGGCTCTTCGCGAGCCAGCGTCGTACATCGGAGCCCTGCTTGCGGCTACGGTCACGTCTCGTGGCTTGCGGCAGGACCGAGGGTCTTGGCTTGGTCGCCCGGACCGCGAGGAAGAAAACCTCCATAAAAAATCACCCCAAATCCCAAGCTGCGGCGCACGGCGAGGGGATGCATGGCCACTGGGTAGGGTTGGTCACGAGTGCGAACCACCGCCAGAGTACCGGCCGACACTCTGGTGTACTTAGGCTTACCCAGGTACAGGGGGTACTGCCTGGATGGACTTCTTATTTCCCCCATACTCGTGGGAACATTATGGATAAATCTTTAAAACCCAAAACAGTTGATGACGAGGGATGCGGGCTCTTTTTGAGTCCGGCTGAGGAGTCCGACTCCTCAGCGATGAGTCTGGTGACCGTGGGATCGCGGTCATCATCAAGGTTGGGTGCGTCCAAACGCAAACGCGGGACGCGAAACCAGATGGATGATAGCGACGATGATGGCAAGGCAAGCTCCGGGGGTGATTCGGACGCTCCAGCCGCCAAGGCCATTGCCGTCGCAAGACGAGGTCGAGGCCGCCCGCCCACAACGGGCGAATACGTCGGTCTCGCTAAAGCCAAAGCGGACTTAGTGGCCGCTCAGAGAGAGGAAATGGAGCTGAGGGTCGAGCAGGAGGTAGCTCTTATGACCCAGAAGCTCCGTTCGTCTGGATCGGCACCATGCCTCTTGTCTTTGACTTTAGAGACAAGTACAGAGCTGGCATCCGACCTAAATCAGCGGGTTTTGGATTGCGTGGCCACTATCAATCTGGTGGCCACAAAATCAGGAAAATTGAAGGGCACCTGCACGAAGGCCCTCAAAGAGGCGGCGGCCACTATACAGGTGGCAGTGGAAGACCTCCATAAGAGGAATTCCACAGACGAGACCCGTCACTTGCAGGCCGCTAACAAGCGCCTGCAGACGGAGGTTGCGGATCTCCGAAAGGAGATATCGGAGCTCCGCAAAATGATGGAGGGATGTGCGGCCGCTGCCCCAACGTCTTCCGGACTGACAGTCCAGACGGTATCGAGGAGCGCGGACCCTGACGACTTGTCGCAGTCGATTATGCGACAAGTTGGCAATATGGTCAGCGCACGATTTGAGGCACTGGAAGAGAGGCTTCTTCCAGAGAAGCGCGTTCGCCCACCGCTGGCGGCCGATAAGAAGATGGCTGCAAGGGCCGGTCCTGCGACTGCCCCCGCGAACCGGAGGAAGGAATTCCTTAAGTCCGCGGCTGCGTCCCAGGAGCCGGGCCCATCAGGCATGGCGGATTTGCCAGCCGTAAGCCTCCCCTCTGCCAACAGTCCTAAGGGTAAGGGCAAAGGCAAAAGGAAAGGCAAGGGCAAGGGCAAAGGACATACCACGCCAGTGGTAATAGAAGAGGTTTTGCCGGTCCCTTCAACGAGCCCCAGCTGGGTTCAGGTTGCGAAGGCTCCGAAGAAGGCAAGCGGCAAAACGGCGCCGGCTGCACCACAGAAGCGGTCAGCTCAGCCAGCCCAGAGGGCTCAGCCCCAAAAGAGTGTACCTCAACGTGGTACGGCAGCAGCCGGGCCAAAGATCCGGGTGCCCCGCTCTTCGGCTGTCATCATTACGATACAGCCGGAGACTCTAAAAAGGGGCGCGACGTATGCCGATGCTTTGGCAGAGGCAAAGAGGAGGGTCGACTTGTCCCAACTTGGGATCACGTCCCTCCAGTTCCGCAGGGCAGCCACTGGCGGCCGGGTACTGGAAATACCCGGTGTGACCTCTGGAGGAAAGGCGGACTCCCTCGCTGCAAAGTTGAGGGAGATATACAATTCGGAGGATGTTCGGGTCTCCAGACCGTCTAAGTGTGCGGATTTGCGCATAAGCGGTCTGGACGACTCCGTCACCAAGGAGGAACTGGTGACCGCCATCTCTGGAGTCGCGGAGTGCCAAGCCGACGTGGTAAAGGTTGGCGAGATCCGCCGAAACGCAGCAGGCATCTTTGACTTCAGAGACAAGTACAGAGCTGGCATCCGACCTAAATCAGCGGGTTTTGGATTGCGTGGCCACTATCAATCTGGTGGCCACAAAATCAGGAATCCAATATTACCATTGAAGGGAGAGTTAGTATTCTCATAGCCCGAAATATCGGCTGCGCCGATTGGTCCTCTAGCACTCTCTCTATGGCTCTGACAGCTCTTTTCTGCAGTCTGAACACTCGTTCCCACTCTGCGGATTGTCCCCAAAACTCGACGCCATACTGTAGGAGAGAGTGCACAGATGCGAAATAACAATTCCGGACCATGCTACCCGGAAGTATAGCCGCTATCCGCCACAGCGCAAAACACGCACGACCCAACTTCAGGCACAGTCCGTCCACGTGGCTCTCCCAGGTGAGCGCACTGTCGAGATGGAAGCCCAAGAACACTGTATCTCTCACTTGTTCAATTCTATCTCCTGCGACTTCCACGCTAAGAGGCTTTCTACTGCGTCCCGAGAGATCAAAATGAAGGAAGTGAGTTTTAGTTATATTTAATATTAATCCATTAATACGGAACCAGTTAACCATAGGTCACTCGCTACTTGGTTTAATCTCCGCTCTAGCAATTGATCCGTCGGGGCAGTTACTATCGCAGCCACGTCGTCGGCGTACATTAGTATATGCGCGTTTTTCACATTTTCGGGGAGGTCGTTGAGAAGGAGGGAGAACGCTATATTAGAGAGTGACGATCCTTGCGCCACTCCGATCACGGTCGTCAGCGGCTGAGATTTGACCGTACCCCCGTCCCCAACGACTACCTGGTCACGTCCCGACATGAACTCCGACAGCATCCGCAACTCTCTATGATCGACACCGTGGTTCTTGAATTTGGCAATAAGTACTCCATGATCAGCGACGTCAAATGCTTTGGATAAATCACAAAACATCACCGCAACTTGCTGCCCATTTTCTCGCGCATCCAGTACTCTCCGGAGTAGCTCTCGAGTAAGGGATGCAGTTGAGTGACCTTTACGGTAAGCATGTTGTCCTTCCGATAAAGTAGAGCACTCCGCCAAGAATTCAGTCAGTCTTGCGCTCAAACCGCATTCAAAAACTTTAGCAATCGCCGGAATTATTGATACAGGTCTGTAGCTATTCATTTCTTCCTGATTCCCTTTCCCTTTATACAGAGGGGATACTTTTACACGCTTTAACGCCGAAGGATACACCCCATCTAATATGCATCGATTGTAAAGAGAGGAGAGTATGTACGCTAAAGGTGCGGCTACAGACTGCAAGAGTGAAGTAGAGATATCGTATACATCTTTCGACTGCTTCTTTGCTACTTCATGTGTGAGGATACGGAAAACCTCTCGGGGTGTGAACTTCCTTAGTCTGAGTGAGCGGTCAGTAGGTATGCTAGTTGCTAACAGTGAGCGGGTCGCTGCGGCAACGTCGGCGACCGGAGCGTTGCATGATGCTGCTGAATTCACGAAATGCAAATTTACTGCTTCGACAGCCTCCAACTTACTACAGAACTTGGACCCGTCGGGTCGCGTCAGTAGCTCCGTATAGTCCTGAGTTCTATGAGACTTGCCTGTTTCGATTTTCACTACATCCCACATTGATTTAACTAAATTCGACGACTGTTGTATTAAATTGCAAAAATAGGCGCTTCTCACGCGTTGTAACAAATTGTCGTACTGACTTTGGAATTCCTCGATTTTCATTTCCAGCTCTACATTCGTTGGAAATTTTACTAAAATATCGCGCATATCCGCAAGTAAAGACTTGAGCTGAAAAATTTCGTCGGTAGCCCAGAAAGTGCTTTTACACATTATTTTGGTCATCTTGAAAGGGTAACAACTGTCAATTTTATTTTTTATAATAGCTAATAGGGCGTCTGCCATTTCATTTGGAGATTTCTTAGCATATTTTTGCTCAAATTCTAACCAGTCTACACTTTCAATGGCAGTTATGAAATTAGCCCGATTGGCCTGACTGTACGACCGGACAAGGCGGGCCGGCACGGGCCCAGAGCCGGCCGCACACGGCACGGTGGCGCGAACTGCGTGGTGGTCGGACAGGTAGCACTGCACGGCTGCGGCACGCGCGTCCGTTGCCACGTCGTAGCTGACATACACGTGGTCTAAGCAGGTACTTGTCGTATTAGTTACCCTTGTGGGAAAGTCGACAATATTGCATAGGTTGTGTATCGCTAGTATTTCATTTAATTTTCTTAAGTCACGATCCATTTTAGCCATAGCGTTGAAATTTACGTCGCCTAGTATCAGTGGCGGCGCTAGGCGTCGGCGACGTCGGCGACCGCCGACGGCCTCGCGCTTGAGGGGGCCTCGCAACTCGCAAAAAAAAATTTATTATTTAAAATTTAGTTATTCATTTTTATTTATTTTCATGTATAACTTGTTAAGTGAGTGAGTTTCTCGAAAACTAGAAGTTCAGTAGTTTTTGTGCTATGAGCACTTTACGGGCAGAATAGTCTGGCAACACTATGAAAGTTAAACAACTTCGTGCGCGAGACGGGGAATACCCGTGTCGTCTTTGTATTTCTTCTGTGAGCGAAACGTAAACAATCATTCCTCTTGTGAATGCAACGCAACACTCGCAGACTAGGCTCGCATGGACAAAATTTCTTTTTATTGTGTTGTAAAGTCATTTATTGTGTTGTAAAGTCAGTCAGTACCCCGGTGGTTAAGTGATGATTTAGTGGACAAAAGTGTTAATTTATATTGTGATTTCGTTCATACTTCGAAGGTTATAAGATAAGGTAAGTCAATATGAACTTTTATAACAACTTTAACGTAAAGTATTTGTCAACATCAATATAATAATTTTATAAGTCTTAATTGCAATGTATTTCTTTAAGGATATCGAAATTTTAAAAAGTGGATAGTTTATGTAGTTTTAAATTCAAACTGTGCTAGTGTTTTTTTTTCAAGAACTAAAATTTTTAGCTGTTCGAGTATGTTTACAAGCACGCACGTGCTTATAAAAATATTAGCCTCAAAATTGTCAACAAATTTTTATCGAGTTTTTCTATCGTTGCGCCTAGCTCTTTAGATCTAGATTACTTTGTATTAAAAGAACTCCGCACTAGAATCTGGTGTTGTTTCAGTACAAAATAACGTAAGTAAATAATTTTATTCAGTTGTCTATCAAAAGCATTGACGTATCTATAGTTTTTATAATCTGCTACACAAAAAACATCGAACTACAGATCGATAGATCTCGTATCGCATTAATATTAACTTTGACGCTATTGGGCGTCACTAATAAAAATTAGTAGTAGTAATAGTAGTTATTTATTACATACATAAATATACCTAATTTATGATTAATTAAATAAACAATACTTCTAATTGTTATTTAATTTCAATGTTGTTGTTTTTATTTTTAGGTCATCATGTCTGCAGGACCAAGTAGAGACAGAAATAAAGGGAGGAAATGGGAATCCGGAGCATTCAAAAGAAAAAGAAAGGCTGAAGCTGTTATATCCAACCAAGCTCTAAGTTCCAGTATGATGAAATTTCTCAAGAAACCTTCTTCGAGTGTCACTGCTTCAGAGTCATCTGATGAAACTTTAGTTTCTGAGCCAGCATCAGAGTCAAATGAATCTTTTTTTGGAAGTTCTGATACAGTTTTACCGGCAACATCGAGCGAACCTACTATGATCCAAATGTCGGAACCCAATAAAGAGTTAGAAAGTGAAACGTTGTGTGACTCAGAAAATCAAGTGGAAGGAGTTCATTTAAAAGAGTCATTTATAGACTTAGATCCAGGGAAGTGGGTATTTCCAGTAAACGATGCGCAGCGTC
This sequence comes from Hypomecis atomaria, assembly GCA_964007245.1. Lineage (NCBI taxonomy): Eukaryota > Metazoa > Arthropoda > Insecta > Lepidoptera > Geometridae > Hypomecis > Hypomecis atomaria. The sequence goes on from OZ023279.1 coordinate 27,463,450, forward strand.
ATGACCTAATTCAAAACGGACCCAATCAAGATCTAGAGAAATCTGATGACAGTTACCCAAAAGACGCAAATAAAAGACATTTTTCTAAATTTCATTTCACTCGAAAATTAAGTAACGGCGAAACGCAACATCGCCGATGGTTAGTTTACTCCATTTTTCAAGATAAAGTTTATTGCTTTCCATGTAGACTTTTTTCAAATTTGCATACACAGATGGTAAAAGAAGGATGTTGTGACTGGAAAGATTTGAGTCGGATATTGCAAAGACATGAACAAAGTCAAGGACACATGGAATGCATGATTAAATGGATGGAATTCTATAAAGGAATCAAACACGGAAAAACAATAGATAAAGATAATGAGAGATCTATTAAAGAATCGCAAAAGTACTGGTATAATTTGTTTGAAAGAATGATTGATATCATAAACTACTTAGCCTCACACAATTTGGCATTTAGAGCTCATCGAGAAACCTTTAAATTGAACGATAGCAAAAACAGTGGCAACTTTATAGATTTATTTAAGTTGTTATCCAAATATGATCTGACACTACGGGAGCACATGCAACGTATTAATGAAAAGCAACTATCTCAACATTATCTGAGCCACGACGTCCAAAATGAATTGATTGCATTTATGTCTAAATCAGTTATTGAAGAAATCATACACAGCGTTAAACAAGCAAAATACTATGCCTTCTTGATCGATTGTACCAGGGATGTCAGCCGCGTTGAACAAATGTCAATAATATTAAGATTTTGCAATTCTTCAACTGGAGCAATAGAGGAACATTTTGTTGGGTTTATTGCCGTCACAGAAACAACGGGAGAATATATAACAAATTCCATATTACAAGAACTGGAAAGAAATGGTCTAGATATCCAAAACTGTCGAGGACAAGGATATGACAACGGCGCCAATATGGTCGGTATTAATAAAGGTGTCAGAACAAGAATACTTAATATAAACCCAAGAGCATTCTTTACGCCGTGCGGATGTCACAGTTGGAATTTGCTTTTGATGGATGCAGCTAAGTCTTCTACAACAGCCAAAACGTTTTTTGGCTTCATCAATAAAATCTATGTGCTGTTTTCAAAGTCAAGTAAGCGTTGGGATATTGTGAAAACTAAATTAAAATTGACATTAAAACCTCTGTCTGAAACACGATGGGAGAGTAGAATCGGAGCAGTAAAAGCAATATTTTTGCAATTTGATGATGTTATCGAATGCGTGAATGACCTGAAAAATAAAAGTGATGATTCTGAAACTCTCAGCGACTGTGACGCAGTTTTCAATGAAATGTTAACTTTTGAGTTTGTTGTTGCGATACACGTATGGTACGAGATTTTATTACGTGTGAACAATATAAGCAAACTATGGCAAACGGTTCAAGTCAACTTGAAAGTCGCTATTGATACTTTACGGTCATTTTGCAGCTGGATTCAAGAATTCCGTAATACAGGATTTGACAATAGTGTCGCACAAGCTCGATTATTTGTAGAGAAGAGTACTTTCGAAATTGAGACTCAATTTAAAGAAAAAAGAACAGCCAGGAGAAAACGAATGTTCGATTATGAACATATTGATGAACCTATTCAATCTTTTGAAATGCAGTACAGAGTTACCTTTTTTAACACTATGATTGATGCTATTATAGTTGATACCGAATGTCGATTTAAAGCGCTCAATGAATATTTTGAACGATTTGGTTTTATTTATGATATCAGATATTTAAATTCTATATCAAAAGAAGATCTCCTCAAGTGCTGTAATGATTTAGGTACAATACTTCGGGAAGGCGAAAACAACGACATACAGCCTTTCGAACTGTATGAAGAACTCCAACTTTTAAAAACTAATTCACTAGACTCTATCAACGACGCGAAACAACTCATTCAATATATTTTAGAAAATAATTTGGAAGAAATATATCCAAATGTTTATATAGCAATTAGAATCATGCTCACAGTTCCTGTCAGTACAGCTTCCGCTGAGAGAAGCTTCTCAAAGTTAAAATTGATTAAGACCTACTTGAGAAGCACGATGAGTCAAGAGAGATTATCTTCGTTATCAGTTCTGTCAATTGAAGCTGAAATAGCGTCTGGTATTAGCTATGACGTAATCCTGAAAAAGTTCAGTGAGGCCAAAATCCGAAAAGTTCGTTTATTTTAACTTCTATTTATGTAAGTTTTGTTTTGTTTGATAAGCAATAAAACTTGTTTAATAGCAATAAAATATTTAATAAAACTTGTTGTTAATATTATTTTAACTATAATTCTGCTTACGTAATTTAATATTTTCTTGATTGGGAAAAAAGGAGGCCTCGCGAACCTAATTTGCCGACGTCCACGCGAGATCTAGCGCCGCCTCTGCCTAGTATAACAAATTCTTTTTCGTACTCGTCTAGTTTGTTGAGCAGACATTCAAAGGCAGTAAAGAATAGAGCCGAGCTAGTAATGTTCGACCGATATATGCAAACTACAACAATATTCTTGTCTAATACTTCTATTGCAGAAATTTCGCACACTTGCTCTACCGAAAGTTTTGTGAAGCTGTGTAACTTTTTGTACTTTACGTTATTTTTTACAAATATGCAAGAGCCACCATGCTCTACGGAGTTTCTACAATAGTAAGATGCCAATACAAAATTATTTATAGTAATGTACTGGATCTCGTAATCTCTACAAAAATGTTCCGTAATACATAATATGTCACACATATGTCTTCTCTCGGAGTCCTCCCTAGATTCGGGAACGGAACCAGCGGTCGACCTCAACCAGAGGGCCTTGGACTGTGTGGCCACTATCAATGCAGTGGCCACCAAGTCCAAACGCTTAAAGGGCCCTTTTGTGAAGGCCCTCAAGGATGCGGCATCCACCATCCAACAGGTGGTCCAGGACCTCCACAACAGGTCCTCGACAGAGGAAACCAGAAACCTGGAGGCCGCCAACAAGCGCCTCCAGGCGGAGGTGTCGGATCTCCGCAAGGAGATAGAGGAGCTCCGCAAGGAGATGCGGGCCCGTAACGCTCCGGCGCGAATGTCGCCTGAGAAAAACGGACAGGAGGGGCCACAATGCTCAGCTGACCTAGAGCAATCGATCTTGCGACAGGTTGGCGGCATAGTAAGTGCAGGTCGATGGCGCTGTACGGCGCCCCGATCTGGGCGGATGCTCTGAGCGCCCATAACGTTGCACTCCTCCGGAGACCGCAAAGAGTTATGGCGCTCCGAGTGATACGGGCATACCGCACCGTATCGTATGAGGCGGCGTGCGTCCTGGCCAGGACAGTTCCGTGGGATTTGGACGCCGAGATGTTGGCCGGCGTGTACCGCCAACTAGCCGATGCACGGTCCGGGGGTGAGTTTCCTCTGCAGTCTCAATAGATGCCCTCTGAGCTGCCGGCTTTGCTGCCGGGGGTGTGGGCATCTGTTTTGATGGCCCCTGTCTTGGTGGTGACAGTGTGTACGTCACGGGAGCAATTGATTTGGAAGCAGTTGCACCACTTTCCCTCTCTCCTATGCTTTTCCTTACGTTTAAGGCTTGCATCTTTCCAGAAGGAGAGGGTCCCGCCCTCCCTGTTGCAACAGGTGATACGGACGGACTCTTTTCTGATTCTTTCTTCTGTGGTGATCGGGTCACAAACATTGTTATAAAATGTGAGCAACGTCAGACAAGCAAGACAAGCAGTCAAATTTTGTATTTTTTTATCACTATGTGTTCAGGTCAAAAGACCGTGAGCACAAAAGAAAGTCGAATATTAACGTCCCTAACTAGAGAACAAGATTCTAATAATAGTCGCTCTGGACAAAAGTCTCAGAGGAAAAAGTCGAAATAAAAAAGTGTAAATAATTCTGGTGTTAGATCTCACCAGGGTTGTCTAATAATGCTCTGGTAACACCAGAGAGTCTATAAATAGATACGTATAGATAAAACTAATTTAAGTTACAGTACACACAATAAAACTAAATATAAAAACACAGTGGTAGAGTAACGTAGAGTCGAAAAGTGGCTCTACCGTCAGATTAATATAATAATAAATAAAAGTTAAAACAAGTAATTTATAAATCTAAGTGAACTAGTCAAAGGACACAGTTCACTGTCCAAACACGAAATTTTTAAGTTACGGGGGGGATGGGGCGGGGGGACTGGTGAGAGGAGGGCCAGATGATGCTAAGTGTGTCCGTATGTCCGTTTGGTGCGTTTTTGCAAAAGAGGGGAAATCGAAAAAAGAGGGGTAGAGGGGGGGGGGTTGGTGTCGAACAGGGTATTAGGTCTATAATACTACCCCGTTTACAGAATATTTTTATGTCGCACCGTTCTCAACTTATGGGGACTTAAAATTTAAGGGGAAGCGGGGAGAGGGAAGGGAGGGGTCCGGCCAGAAAGCGCCTTCCCTGTACTATTTTTTGGAAAAAACCGCGTTGTCGTAGGACGTACGGGTCAAAAGTTACGACTATTTAATTGTTCGCAAAACCAGGTGACCAGTCCTGGTGTCAGAATTCCAATAAACTGGGTCAAATATGTAGGTCAGGGGAAATTTCGCCAAAAGAGTGACTGGTCAAATTAATTTATAAATTGTGAAAATGATAAAAATTTTGACAAAAGTGGGTCCTCGGAGTATGTCTAGTCCGTCTGTTGGGGTTGTTAATGATTTTGGGGGGGCAGGGGTGGGGGTAATGAAAACGTCAAAAAGTAAGTAAAGGGGGGCGTTTCGGGGAGGGGAGTGGTATCGGTGGGTGCAGGGTCAATTACTGTCCCCGATTCCGAAAACAGAGTCCCGCTAGTTGCCTCCGTTCACGAGCTATGCAGTCGGAAGAAAACAGGGCTGCCGATGATGATGGTGCAAGAACGCTTCACCCTTGACCGTTTTTTCCTTACTTGTTTTGCGGCTGAGGCCAAAATCGGGGTTCACGGCGGGGGCTCCTGCAGCGAGGGGGAGCGTGGCGCGCGGGTTCTGCAACTGCAGCGACGCGCGGACTGGATTGCTTCTCCTGCTGGCCTAAGTTCAGATTTTTCTGGAGTTCCTGGACTCTCCTGGACGCCTTTTTATTCCAGTGACAGAATTTACCAACCGCAAACTGCTTGGTTTTACGGCCGAGAAACTACTTTCTGGAATAACTTCCGAACCACACGCACTAAAAATCTATAATTTTGCACAATCGTTCTTGGCACAGGGTCCTATTTTTTGGTTATTTTTAATTTCAGGGTTGTCGATCTGGTTTTTTATTTAGGGCTGTCACAGTACCTGAATTTTTTAAAATGTCCACTGTTTTTGTTCCCGGTGTCCGATTCACACGGGAAAAACTGCTCCGGGCTGCTCCAGACGTCCCGCAGCCGAGTCTGCAGTTGATTCCCGTGGGTTCGTCCGGGAAAGGGTTGCACGTGGCACGTGGTTTTTCGTTTTTTCGGGATTTACATCGGGAAAAGTCCCGGAAAAAATCCCGAAAAATTCCCGAGGGTGTCGGGTGTGTATCTGCTTCTGTTGAAGTCCTCAAAAGTGGGGGTCGTCGATCGCTATCCAGCGGCGTGCGGCTCCGAAGTGGTCTGGGCGAGGTCTTGAGCAGGTTCCCAGAGATATCTCTGGAACCGCTCAACGCTCGAGCCCAGGACTGGTACCGCTACCGATATGCGACACTTCACTGTTTGAGGGGAAAAACCCAACGTTATTGAATTTTAAAGTGCACAGAAAATTGTAAATAAATTTTTGACGCGCGGAGCGGGTTGGCGATGAGCGCTCGGGTCGGCAGGGCGCACGCGACTGGGTTAGGTTTTTTTTTTTTTTTTTTTCAGCTCCTTTCCCCGGTTATGTGTCCCAGGATTGTAGTACTTTATTTAATTCTTATGCTATTACATCGTCTTATCCTATAAATTTATTGCTGCATCTGTTGTTTACATATCTCATGTTCATATACTATCAAAAGTCTCTCTATTTATTATACTTCTACTTTGGTTATTACAATATTATTTCAAAAACTATTTCAAAAACTATAATACTAATTTGGAATATCTATTAACTTAAAACAAAGCTGCTATAATTATCTATTTACTATATACTATCAGTTAACTATCTATCCTATCCTACCCTGTATTTATCTCCTATATCTTATATATATATCTATGTGTTTATATTTCTAACATATTTTTATTACATCTTTACATCTTTATTACCAGCCTCTTACTTCTAACTCTTATATAAACTTCTATACTTATCTTATTTAATCTTAATTTTATATCTATTAAAGTTTCGTTTGCTATACATATATATGTAACAATATATATTCTAACAAAATTATATATCTTATGTTGCATTACGCTTATTCACGATTTTACATATTTTTGTACAGTAGTCAATGAATACAGAGCTACTCAATTTGCCGGTAAGGAGGTCACTGAGTGAGTCTCTTTCAATTTTCTCTCCTAACGTTTGCTCTAGGTTGAACCTATCTTCGGCGTGGATGGGACAATGGAGAAGGGTGTGGGGGATGTCTTCTATAGCATCGGTGTCACAGAGGCATGATGGACTCTCCTTGCACTTGAATCGGTTCAAGTATTGGGAGAATCCACCATGCCCCGTGAGGATCTGGGTGAGCATACCCGCTGGCTTGGCTACACGAACGAACCTGTACGCTCTCGCGACGCTCGGGAGAAACAGTTTAGTGATGGACGCGGTGTTCCCTAACCTGTATCTTTCGTCCCATTCTATCAAGAATGATTCGCGTATCCTTCTTTTTAAATACGAAACTGGGCACCGGTCGTAATCAGGCTTCCTCTTAAGCGTCAGTGCGGCCTCCTTCGCCAGATCGTCAGCGCGTTCGTTGCCCGGCAGACCCGCGTGAGCCTTAACCCAGAACAAAGATACCTCCTTGCCCTGAGTCTTGGCCATTCGCAGATTTCTCCGCGTCTCGACGGCCAGTGGATGGGGGGAGCTATGGTTAACGATCGTCTCCAGTGCGGCTCTCGAATCGCTGTATAGACCATAACTCACCTCCTCCCTGCTGAGGATTATTCCCGAGGCTTTACATATGGCTAGGAGCTCCGCCTGGTAGACTGTGCAGTACGCGGACAGACTGAGCTTGAGGTTCTTTGTCTCGGCCTCGCCGTTCCACAAGGACATCGCGGCTCCGACCTTTCCCTCAATCTTGCTGCCGTCGGTGAATATTCGCACCTGCTGCACATTATACCTGTCCACAAGGCTTTGGTCTTCCAGTCGGGTGAATTCCAGGTCCATATGCTCAGCTGGGTGAGGAGTATCTGCAAATCTTACCGGACGCTCGGTCTCTCTGTCTCCTAGGTATGGAGGGGGCGACCCTCTCTTCGCCTCGTACAGTGCGGCTGCTTCCTGTATCCTGAGGTCGAGAGGCAGTATCCCCGCCAAGACCAGAGCCGAGTGTAGAGAGACAGTTCGATATGATTTGCAGAGCTTCTGCGCGAATCCTCTCTGAACCGTATTGAGCAACTTACACACCCCGATCTTTTTTGCTGCGGATGCCCACACCGGCGCGGCGTACATAATAACGGGCTCAATCGCGGCCGTGTAAATCGAGCGGATGACATCTGGATGCAAGCCCCAGTCCACTTTAGCAGCCTTGGCAAGCTGCTTGTATATATCAAGCGCCTTTCTACACTGCAGCGCGACGTGCGTGTTAAAAGTCAATTTGTCATCAATCGTCAGTCCTAGGATCTTGATCTCCCGAGACATACCGACGCTCACTCGTCCCATGGTAAACAGTGGGGTGTCGTACTTAAGCTTCCTGGTCAAGACCATTGCGCAAGTTTTGTGCGGCGCAAACTTCAGCTTGTTCCGAACGCCCCACTGCTGCACATGAGCCAGCGCAGCGTTGGCCTGTATCGAGACGTCAAGTCCAGAGTCTCCGTCAAAAAGTAACACTACGTCGTCAGCGAAGGCCTGCGCATACACCCCCATCCCCTCCAGTTCCCGTAGCAGAGGGTCCAGAAGAAGGTCCCACAGGATGGGACCACCTATTGACCCTTGCACACATCCTTTGTTGGTGCTCCTGGTGCATTCTTCCCCGGCAAATCTTACACTGACTTTTCTGCAGTCCATGTAGCTATCCAGTAGCCTCCTGGTATTGACCCGGCACTCTTCCTCAGCCAGACGTATTCTAATGATCGGCCACCACGCGCTATCGAAGGCCCCCTCTATATCCAATGACACTAGGGTTACCAGCTTCTTCAGCTCAATCTTACCCTTGATACGGTGTATTAGCGTATAGAGGGCGTCCTCGGTGCTCCTCTGGGGCATGAATCCGAACTGGCGAGTACTAATCCGCGGTGCTAACTGCCATTTAATCCGTGCTACTGTCATCTTCTCCAGGATCTTCCCCAGGACCGGCAATAGACCAATAGGTCTGTAAGCCTTGGGGTTCGTGTAATCATCCTTGCCCGGTTTTCTCAGGACTACCACGGTTGCCTGCTTCCAGATGTCCGGGAAGTGGCCTATCTCTAGGCACTTGTTGAAGAGGGCAAAGGATGCGTCCAGATCCTGGTAGATAGCTCTGCTGCAGATGTCCGCAGTGAAGCCATCCGCTCCTGGGGCCTTCTTTGGGTTGAAACTCCCCACCGCGGTCTTCAGCTCCAACAGTGTAAACGGTGGATCATGCAACTCACCATGCTTCCATTCGTTTACCCGCCTTGCCGCCTCTCTGGCGCGGCGGTGATCTTCATTATCAGTTTCAGTTCCCCCCCCCCGCACCCCATCGAAATTGTCACTTTTCATACATAATAAATAAATTAAATTCTTTTCTCGATCGACTCGCCCTTGACCGCCTTCCTGACCTAGTTTTTGGAAATTTCCCCCCCCGTATCTCGGAAACGGTGCGTCGGAGGTCAATTCTAACCCCATTTTTGTACATACTTGTATGTACAAGTTTTGATCGCGGTCCCAATTTCCCCCCCTCCACACCCCTAAAAATTTTTTTATCACTCTCGTACATAGGCCCCATAGTTAAACATAGTTTCGGCTGAATATCTCGCGAACGGGACGAGGAATCAAAATTCTGTTTGTGGATTTGGGAACAGGGTCCATCCCCGCTTCCATTGGTATCTCTCATTTCCCTCTCCCGCACCCCATCAAAGTTCTCATCTCTCATACAAGATAAATAAATTAAATTCTTTTCTCGGTTGACACGCTCTTGACCGCATTCCTGACCTACTTTGATAACATTTTGATAACACAGGACTGGTCACCTGTAAAATAGCTGTAACTTTCGACCGGTGCGTCCTACGAAAGCGCGGTTTTTTGCGCTGAGTAGGGCAAAGAACGCACTATCTGGCCGGACCCCTCCCTCCCCTCTCCCCGCTTCCCCTCAAACTTTGAATCCCCATATCTTGGGAACGGTGCGAGATAGAAAGACTTAGTAAACGGGGTAGTAATATAGACCCGATACCCTGCTCGGCACCGACCCTCCCCCCCCTTCCCCTCTTTTTTCAGTTTCCCCCCTTTTTTCAAAAACGCACACGGACATACGGACACACTTAACATCATCTGGCCCTCTTTTCATTAGTCCCCCCGCCCCATCCCCCCGTAACTTACCGACGCACTGACACTCCGTAGCCCGGTGAGCGCCTGCTGGCTGGCTGGAACGCGCGACCTGAAACAGAAAGAACACTATTAGTAAGTAAGTAAGTATTGAATAAAGATTGACCTTGTTTATTGTACACTAATTTGTGTATATTGTGTTATTGGTAAACGCTGTGTTCTGAAACCGTAAACCGTGCCTTTTGACCGGTTTACTTAGGCTTACAATTTGTTTGTTTTAATTGTGAACTGTACCGTTTTTACAACGGTATTTTATATTATATTATTTATTGACGTGCGTGTGACTACGTTTATTGACTAGTACACTTATTTGATAAGACGACTATATACCTAGATTGACTATACACTGACCGATATCGTTCTTTTGACGTATCGACTTATACATACTTATATACTTATTTATACCTAGGTAGACTTTTATACTGACCGATATTGTTCTATTGACATATCGACTTTAAGACCATTGACGTAGCTCCCCCCGACCATGCCTATCGCGCATACACCCATCAAGAAGAGCTCCAACAGGAGCATGCCGACCTCTCCGATAGATTTGGGAAGGGCAGCAGGGCCCTCTCCTAACCGCGTGACGCAGGCTCCCAACGTAAGGCGGAGCATCGGAGAGTGGGAGAGCGGCTCGATTGAACCGAAGCCGTGCAGCTCGACGTCGCACGGGCACGCGCCGCGCAGATTGACACCGGAGCCAGCCGCGCCCGGCCCGGCCTCGGCCCCGGCCCCGGCTCCGGCCCCGGCCCCGGCCCCGGCTCCGACTCGCCCGAAGAAAGCGGCGCCTCTTACAACTAAGGCGATGGTGCGAACATCTGTAGAGAGCGCGGGCGTGTCCCCGAAGCTGGCCAGCGTTTTTGAGCGAATCCCGGAATTTAAAGGGCGAAATAAAACTAGGTATCGCGGAGGCGCTGGACAAAATAATTTGGAATAATTTGCCTCCTCCAATACGGAACCTGCAGAGTATTCACAGTTTTAGACTCAATCTAAAGAAATTCTTTTATGATCATCAAAAGCGTGAGGAGCAATTTAAGAACGACACAAGTGCTTTATAGGTTAGATTTAGAATGTGCTTTAACATTGTTTAATATCCCTTATTTGAGCCATGCATTTTTCGTTCAAATTTAATAGTTAGGTTAGGTTAGGTTAGGTTAGGTTAGGTTAGGTTAGGTTAGGTTAGGTTAGGTTAGGTTGGGGTGCTGTGGCCGGAAACCTCCTCGTGGTGCACCCTGGGGATCACTTGGTAACTTCCTTCGCGGGTTCTTGCCGAGTGATTGCAGATATCCGGTCGGGGGTCTTCTCTGCGCGCCCCTCTACCCTACATTGAGGAGCGCGTGCAGAAGACATTGGGGGGTTAGCTCGGTTCTGTCCTGAGCTCGTTTGGGATTATGATGGATCAGTAGTTTCAGTTATAGATTCTACTGATAAATCATAGTCTCAAATAGGGGTTGGAGGCCTTCTGTGGTCTCAGGCAGTTGGCGATGTGAGCTCTCCACGGATCCCTCTGTTCAGCAGAGGGGCCAGTGGATGTGAGCTCTCGCCGGTGCCGGGAGGGACGTGCTCGGTATGTACTAACACTACTGCCGAGCAGGCTCTTCGCGAGCCAGCGTCGGAAATCGGAGCCCTGCTTGCGGCTACGGTCACGTCTAGTGGCTTGCGGCAGGACCGAGGGTCTTGGCTTGATCGCCCGGACCGCGAGGAAGAAAACCTCTATAAAAAATCACCCCAAATCCCAAGCTGCGGCGCACGGCGAGGGGATGCATGGCCACTGGGTAGGGTTGGTCACGAGTGCGAACCACCGCCAGAGTACCGGCCGACACTCTGGTGTACTTAGGCTTACCCGGGTACAGGGGGCACTGCCTGGGTGGACTTTTTATTTCCCCCATACTCGTGGGACTAGTATGGAAAGTTCAAAAAATAAAAACCAAAATGAAGAAGAGGGTTCGGGGCTCTTTTTGAGTCCAGCTGAGGAGTCTGACTCCTCAGCGATGAGTTTGGTGACCGTGTCATCACGGTCATCAGAAAAGATTGGCGCTTCTAAGCGCAAGCGTAGCTTACGCAAAGGAGGAAGTGGCGACGAGGTCAACCTGAGCTCCAGTGGTGAGTCGGACGCTCCAGCCGCCAAGGCCGTTGCCGTCGCAAGGCGAGGTCGAGGCCGCCCGCCCACAACGGGCGAATACGTTGGCCTCGCTAAGGCCAAAGCAGAGCTCGTTGCCGCTGAGCGGGCGGAAATGGAGCTGAGGGTCGAGCAGGAGGTTGCTCAGATGACCCAGAGGCTCCGATCGGCAGGGTCAGCCCCATGCCTCCTCTCTGCTGCTACGACTGAGTTGGGTGCAGAACCCGCCTCAGTCTTAAATAAGAGGGTGCTGGACTGCGTGGCTACGATTAACCTCGTGGCCACTAAGTCTGGCAAACTGAAAGGGACCTTTACCAAGGCCCTCAAGGAGGCAGCGTCCACAATTAAGGACATCGTTGAGGACCTCCACACAAGGTCCGCAACGGATGAGACCCGCAAGCTGCAGGCCGCCAACGAGCGCCTGCAGTCCGAGGTGTCAGATCTCCGAAAGGAGATAGTGGAGCTCCGTAAGATGATGGAGACGCGCACTCCTGCCTCCCAGCCCATTGGACAATTCTGGGCGAGGGAATCTGCGGATCACGATGACTTGACGCAGTCCATCATGCGTCAAGTTGGGGGTATGATGAGCGCACGGTTTGAGGCACTCGAAAACCGCCTCCTTCCTGAAGTGCGCCAGCGCCCGCCCCTCGCCGCTGACCGAAAGTTGGCCGCGAAACCCGAGGCCCCTGCGATCGCGCCTGCGAACAGAAGGAAGGAATTCCTAAAGTCTGCGAGCGCGTCGCAGGACCCGGGCACATCGGGCATGGCGGACTTGCCAGCCGTAAGCCTCCCCTCTGCCAAAGCCCCTAAGGGTAAGGGCAAAGGCAAGGGTAAGGGCAGAAAGGCCGCGATGAAGGGCAGCCAGCCTGAGCCCCCGAGTGCGGGGCCAGCCAGCCGCCCAGCGACTGAGGTGCAGCCACTTCCCTCAACTAGCAATAGTTGGGTGGAGGTTGCCAAGAAGAAGGCTCCAAAGAAGACGAGCGGTAGAGGTGCTGCTTCTAAACAGCAGCCCAAGGCTAAACTACCACAAGGCGCAACACAGCGCGCAGCCACAGCGGTGCCCAAGACAAAGCTCCGCGTGCCCCGCTCTTCGGCTGTGGTTATAACCATACAGCCGGAGGCCCTAAAGAAGGGCATCACATACGCGGACGCGTTGTCAGAAGCAAAACGGAGAGTGGACCTGAGCCAGATTGGCATCACGTCCCTCCAATTCCGAAGGGCGGCTACGGGTGGTCGGATGCTGGAGATTCCCGGCACCACCACCGGTGAGAAGGCAGATTCCCTCGCTGCAAAGCTGAGGGAAATATACAACTCTGAGGAGATCCGGGTCACCAGGCCAACTAAGTGCGCAGACCTGCGCATCAGCGGGCTGGACGACTCGGTCTCCAAAGAGGAAGTGGTGGCGGCAATCTCCAGTTCTGGACAGTGTCAGGCCGATGTAATTAAGGCCGGAGATATTCGCTGGAACGCGGCTGGGGTTGGGACGATTTTCGTCAGCTGCCCGGTGACTGCCGTAAAAAGGGTTGTTGGCAATGGTCGCCTGAAGGTTGGGTGGATTTCGGCCCAAATTAAACTTCTGGCAGCAAAGCCGATGCGCTGCTTCCGGTGCCTCGAAGTGGGGCATGTCAGGGAGCAGTGCACCTCGGAGGCGGATCGTAGCAGTCTCTGCTACCGCTGTGGCCAACCTGGCCACAAGGCGAGCGAGTGCTCAGGCGTGCCGCACTGCGTAGTTTGCGCGGCTGCGGGTAAACCACCTGGGCATCGCGTTGGGACCAAGGCATGCGCCTTGCCCTCCAAAAAGAAAGGCCGGAAGGCGGCTGCTGCGGCCAAGTCCCAGCAGCGACCATCCCCACCCTCGACGCAGGGCGAGACGGCGCTAATGGACGCCGATTAGTATGGCCCTTAGGTTACTACAGGCGAACATCAACCACTCCGCCAGGGCTCAGGACCTCCTGGTCCAGAGCATGGCGGAGTGGTTGATACCCATTGCAATTGTGGCGGAGCCCTATCGTGTCCCCCCACGGGATAATTGGTCGGGTGACAATGAGGGTCTTGTGGTGATCGTGACCCAAGCAGCTGCGGGCTTTCCTCCGGTCGAAAAGGTGGTGAAGAGGCGAGGCTGTGTAGCTGTTGTGGCGGGGGGTGTCGCCTATATAGGCACTTACTTCTCCCCCAACAGAAGCCTCGCCGATTTCGAGGGCTGGCTTTCCGAGTTGGAGTCTCTCGTCCTACAGTGTCGTCCCCACCAGGTGCTGATTGCTGGCGACTTTAACGCCAAGTCAGCCATGTGGGGATCGCCTGTTGCGAACGAGAGAGGCCAGCCATTGGAGGAATGGGCAGCTGCCCTTGGTCTGCTGCTGCTCAACAGAGGGGCGGTGCACACGTGCGTGCGTCAGCAGGGAGGGTCCATCGTGGACCTCACGTTCGCTAGCCCTACCCTGGCGCGCCGTGTGCAGGACTGGGAGGTACTGGAGGGAGTGGAGACGTTGTCCGATCACCGGTACATCCGGATGACCGTCTCCCCCTCAGGAATCCCGGGAGGTCCAAACCGCCCTCGAACGGAGCGGTCGCCACGATGGGCCCTCAAACGCCTGATCGGGTGCTGCTTGCAGGTCACCGGTCTGCTCGTGGCATTCACGCAATGCACCGACTTGATAACTTAGGCTAATATTTAACTATGTTATAATACTCTTTGTACAGTAAAATAAAATAAAAAAATGTGTTTAGTTAACAAAGGGCACAGACCCTGGAGTCTGTGGTTGCAAAATTTTCGAATAAAAAAAAAAAAAAAAAAAAAACGCCTGGACAGCGAGGTCCTGCTGGAGGCAGCCATTGTCCAGGCGTGGATCCCGAGGTCGGATGCAGTGGAGGTTGACGCCGAGGCGGAGTGGTTCCAGGGGGCGTTAACAGAGATCTGTGACGCCTCGATGCCCCGAGTGGGTTCCCTGCCGCCGCGCCGCAGTGTGCACTGGTGGACGCCCGAGCTGGCCCACCTCCGCGAGGAGTGTGTGGCGGCTAGGCGTGAATACGCCAGACAGCGCAGGCGCCGGCATTGGGACCCGGACCGGGAGGACGAACTGTACGCCTTGTACAGACAAGTGGTCACCTCCCTGCAGACCGAGATGGCGAGGGCTAAGGACAGTGCCAGGCAGAGTATGCTCGACGCCTTGGACCGCGATCCGTGGGGAAGGCCATATAAGTGGGTCCGGGACCAGATCCGCCCATGGGCGCCACCTTTGACGCAGACCATGAGGCCGGACTTGTTGGAGAACGTGGTTGCCACCCTGTTTCCGCAGGCGGGTGACCACGTGGCCCCAAGGATGGCCTTCCCCTCTAATCGCGGGAGGGTCGAGGATGCAGAGGCCGAGGAAGTGCCGCCCATTTCCCAGGGGGAACTCGCGGCGGCAGTCCTGCGGCTCAGGGCCAAAGACACGGCTCCTGGCCCGGACGGAATACCCGGACGGGCTTGGGTGCTGGCGTTGGAGGCCCTCGAGCCCCGGTTCAGGGAGTTCCTCACGGAGTGCCTAAAGCAGGGCCGCTTTCCGCGGCGCTACAAGAGCGGTAAGCTAGTGCTGCTGCGCAAGGCGGGCAGACCTGCCGACTCGCCGGGGGCCTACCGCCCGATCGTGCTGTTGGACGAGGCTGGCAAGCTCTTGGAGCGGGTCATTGCCGCCCGTCTCAACAGGCACTTGGAGCAGGTCGGGCCAAACCTGTCTGACTCGCAGTTCGGCTTCCGCAAGGGCAGGTCCACCATCGATGCCATATCGAGGGTGAGGGCCTTTGCGGAAGTGGCCGTATCCCGGGGCGAGGTCGTCTTGGCTGTGTCATTAGACATAGCCAACGCCTTCAATACCCTCCCCTGGGGCTGCATTAGGACGGCACTGCGCTGTCACGAGGTGCCCCCCTACCTGCGCCGGACCCTCGATGACTACTTCTCTGACAGAGATGTAGTCTACCCCACGAGGGAAGGATGGGGCAGGTGGGCGGTGTCGCTCGGAGTTCCGCAGGGCTCGGTCCTTGGACCAGTCATGTGGGACTTCGGCTACAATTGGGTACTTCGAGGCGGGCGCTTGAGTGGCATCGACGTTGTGTGCTATGCCGATGACACTCTGGTCCTGGCTCGCGGTTCGACGTACCGTGATGCGTCGATCCTGGCCACGGCGGGCACGGCTCAAATAGTGAGCCGAATCCGGCGCTTGGGGCTAGAGGTGGCCCTGAGTAAGTCCGAGGCCGTGTGCTTTCACGGTCCTCGGAATGCGCCACCGGCCGGAGCGGAGCTGGTCGTGGGAGGTGTTCCCATCGTCGTCGGCAAGACGATGAAGTACCTCGGTCTTGTTTTAGACAGCCGATGGGACTTCCGGGAGCATTTTAAGCAGCTAGCTCCGCGGCTTGTCGGAGCGGCGTCGGCTCTGAGTAGCCTTCTCCCGAATGTGGGAGGGCCGAACGCTGCATGCCGCCGCCTCTACACGGGGGTGGTGAGGTCTATGGCGCTCTACGGAGCGCCGATCTGGGCGGACGCTCTGAGCGCCCATAACACCCAACTGCTGCGGAGACCGCAGCGGTGTATGGCGCTCAGAGTGATACGTGCGTACCGCACAGTATCATTTGAGGCGGCGTGCATCTTGGCCGGGACATGTCCATGGGACCTGGACGCAGAGATGTTGGCGAACATCTACCGCCAACTGTCCGATACACGGGCCAGGGGTGATTCTGCTCCCCCTGAGGTGGTGAGACGTTGGCGGAGGCAGGGCCGAGAAAAGGCCATGGAGCGGTGGGCGCGCAGGCTCGAGGAGCCGTCCGCTGGTCGCCGCACTGTGGAGGCTTTCCGACCGATCCTCCGGGATTGGGTCAACCGTGAGGGTGGGGTTCTCTCGTTTAGGCTCGTGCAGGTGCTCACGGGGCATGGTTGCTTTGGTGAGTATCTGCATCGAGTTGCCGGGAGAGAACCCACACCGGTTTGCCACCAGTGTGGCGACCAGTCCGACACGGCGCAGCATACGCTGGAGGTGTGTCCGGCGTGGACAGTCCAGCGGGCCCAGCTCGTGGCCATAGTGGGGGTGGATCTCTCGCTTCCAACCGTTGCTGCGGCTATGGTTGGCAGCGAGAGATCCTGGAATGCGGTCCGGGACTTCTGCGAAGAGGTCCTGGAACGCAAAGAGGCCGAAGAGCGCATGAGGGAGGACGACATTGCGAGCCTCCCCATGCGCAGAAGGCGCCCCCGAGGCAGGCGTCTTGCACACGACCGCCTGCCTCCATAAGGGGAACTCTGGGTGGTTGGGCTTGGGGAAGCCCGCCATCCGTTTGAGAGTTCCCCGAGACTGCACGATGTGCTCTGTGTTTCAGCACATCGTAGCAATGCCGGGTGGAGCTCCCTAGGGGTTGAGCTCCCCGAGGAGGGTCCGGTAGCGGACAGCGCTGTTGGGGCTGCGGAGGAGTGCGTAAGCGTGCCCGCAGCCCCGACACATATAGCGCAGTGGCGGAAACACCCCAGGTTTTTAGTGGGTATGCCACCGATTAGCGGTGGAGACTCCCACATAACCACCGGCCTCCCCAGGTTTGGTGGTATCCATAAAGGATTTTCCTGGGTCAAAAAAAAAAAAAAAAAAAAAAGGTTAGGTTAGGTTAGGTTAGGTTAGGTTAGGTTAGGTTAGGTTAGGTTAGGTTAGGTTAGGTTAGGTTAGGTTAGGTTAGGTTAGGTTAGGTTGGGGTGCTGTGGCCGGAAACCTCCTCGTGGTGCACCCTGGGGATCACTTGGTAACTTCCTTCGCGGGTTCTTGCCGAGTGATTGCAGATATCCGGTCGGGGGTCTTCTCTGCGCGCCCCTCTACCCTACATTGAGGAGCGCGTGCAGAAGACATTGGGGGGGAAGGAGCTCAGTTCTGTCCTGAGCTCGTTTGGGATTATGATGGATCAGTAGTTTCAGTCATAGATTCTACTGATAAATCATAGTCTCAAACAGGGGTTGGAGGCCTTCTGTGGTCTCAGGCAGTTGGCGATGTGAGCTCTCCACGGATCCCTCTGTTCAGCAGAGGGGCCAGTGGATGTGAGCTCTCGCCGCTGCCGGGAGGGACGTGCTCGGTATGTACTCACACTACTGCCGAGCGGGCTCTTTGCGAGCCAGCGTCGGAAATCGGAGCCCTGCTTGCGGCTACGGTCACGTCTCGTGGCTTGCGGCAGGACCGAGGGTCTTGGCTTGGTCGCCCGGACCGCGAGGAAGAAAACCTCTATAAAAAATCACCCCAAATCCCAAGCTGCGGCGCACGGCGAGGGGATGCATGGCCACTGGGTAGGGTTGGTCACGAGTGCGAACCACCGCCAGAGTACCGGCCGACACTCTTGGTGTATCTAGGCTTACCCGGGTACAGGGGGCACTGCCTGGGTGGACTGTTTATTTCCCCCACACTCGTGGGAACAATTATGGAAAGTTCTAAAAATAAAAACACTAATGATGAAGAGGGTTGTGGACTCTTTTTGAGTCCGGCTGAGGAGTCTGACTCCTCAGCCACGAGTCTAATGACCGTAGATTCACGGTCGTCAGAGAAGATGGGCGCTTCTAAGCGCAAGCGTAGCTTACGCAAAAATGGAAGTGGCGACGAGGGCAACCTGAGCTCCAGTGGTGAGTCGGATGCCCCGGCTGCCAAGGCGATTGCCGTAGCAAGGCGGGGCAGAGGCCGGCCACCCACAACGGGTGAATATGTCGGTCTTGCCAAAGCTAAAGCGGATTTAATTGCCGCGCAAAGAGAGGAGATGGAGTTAAGGGTCGAGCAGGAGGTTGCTCAGATGACCCACAGGCTCCGTTCGGCAGGGTCAGCCCCATGCCTCCTCTCCGCTGTGGCAACTGAGTTGGGTGCGGAACCCGCCTCAGTCCTTAACAAGAGGGTGCTGGACTGCGTGAACACAATTAATCTTGTGGCCACTAAGTCCGGTAAGCTTAAAGGGACTTTCACCAAGGCCCTTAAGGAGGCGGCGTCCACGATCAAAGACATCGTCGAAGACCTTCATACAAGGTCTTCAACAGATGAGACCCGCAAACTGCAAGCCGCCAACGAGCGCCTGCAGACCGAGGTCTCCGATCTCCGAAAGGAGATAGCGGAGCTCCGTCGAATGATGGAGACGCGTGCGGCTCCTGTTCCCCCGCCCTCGGGACAGTTCTGGGCGATGGAAACTGGAGCTGCTGACCCAGACGACCTGACGCAGTCCATCATGCGGCAAGTCGGCGGACTGGTGAATGCGCGGATGGAGGCGATTCAAGACCGTCTCCTTCCTGAAAAGCGCATACGCCCGCCGCTTGCTGCCGATCGCAAGCTGGCGGCAAACGCTGGGGCTACTGCGGTTGCGGACAGAAGGAAAGAGTTCCTGAAGTCCGCCAACACTTCGCAGGAGTCGGGCCCTTCGGGTTTGGCGAATCTGCCGGCTGTTGAACTCCCCTCTGCCAAAGTCCCTAAGGGTAAGGGTAAAGGCAAGGGGAAGGGCAAACAGGCCGCGACTAAGGGCAGCCTGCCTGAGCCCCCGAAAGCCGGGCTGGCCAGCCGCCCAGCGACCCAGGACCAAGTCGTTACTCCCACTGCCGGTCCGTCAAAGCCGCAGGCACCACAGAAGTCCTCAGTTGGCGACTGGGTGACTGTGGCTAAACGAGGCCAGAAGAAGGCACCCACCAGGGCCCCTCCGTCTCAACGGAGACAGCCGAGTGCGGCAAGGCAACGGCAGAATGCTGCGCCCCAGCAGGCGAAGCAGGCCGCTGCGCCCAAGATCCGCGTTCCGCGTTCACAGGCTGTCGTAATTACTATCCAGCCTGGAGCAGCGGAGAAAGGCGTAACATACGCCGACGCCTTGTCGGAGGCGAAAAGGAGAGTGGACTTGTCCCAACTCGGGATAACCGCCCTCCAGTTTCGTAAGGCCGCCACAGGAGGTCGCATTCTGGAGGTGCCTGGTGTCACTAGCGGTGACAAGGCGGACTCCCTCGCTGCAAAGCTGAGGGAGATCTTCAACCAGGAGGACGTCAAAGTCTCCAGGCCGACCAAGAGCGCTGACTTGCGCATAACCGGCCTGGATGACTCCGTCACAAAGGAGGAGGTTGCTGCAGCCATCGCCAGGGTAGCAGATTGTCAGACCGATCTTGTCAAGGTCGGTGACATTCGCTGCAACCCCGCGGGCATTGGATCGGTTTTCGTCCGATGTCCAGCGGCGGTTGCTAAGATGGTGACCAGCAATGGTCGGTTACTGGTTGGGTGGGTCTTGACACAAGTCAAGCTGCTGGCCTCGAGACCCATGCGCTGCTTCCGATGTCTAGAAGTTGGACACGCTCGGGAGCAGTGCAAGGCGACCATAGATCGTAGCGAGCAGTGCTACAGGTGCGGCCAAGTGGGCCATAAGGCGGGCGAGTGCACCGGCGTGCCGCACTGCACAGTTTGTGCGGCTGCGAATAAGCCGGCGGGACACCGCGTAGGGAGCGGGGCTTGTGCCCACGCTTCCAAAAAGAAGAGCAGAAGGGTGGCAGCCCAGGGCAAGCCCCAGCCACGCCCATCGCCTCCAGCTACTTTGGACGCGCAGGAGCAAATGGAGGCGGGATAGTATGGCCCTCAGAGTACTCCAGGCGAACATCAACCACTCCGCCAGAGCTCAGGATCTCTTGCTCCAGAGCATGGCGGAGTGGTTGATACCAATTGCAATTGTGGCGGAGCCATACCGCATCCCCTCCAGGGACAACTGGATGGGTGATAGTGAGGGCTCAGTCGTCTTGGTGACGCAAGCGGCAGCCGGTTTTCCTCCGGTGGATAAGGTTATGGCTGGCCGCGGCTGCGTGGCTGTTCTGGCAGGGGGTTTCGCCTTCATAGGTGTTTACTTCTCGCCGAACAGAAGCCTTGCCGACTTCGAAGCCTGGCTGGGTGAGGTGGAGTCTCTCGTGCACCAGTGTCGTCCCCACCAGGTGTTGATTGCTGGCGATTTCAACGCCAAGTCAACCCTGTGGGGATCGCCTGTTGCAAACGAGAGAGCTGAGCCGGTGGAGGAGTGGGCAATGGCACTAGGGCTGTTGCTCTTGAACCGGGGGTCGGTGCACACGTGCGTGCGTCAACAGGGAGGGTCGATAGTGGATCTCACTTTCGCCAGCCCTTCCCTGGCTCGCAGTGTGCAGGACTGGGAGGTACTGGAGGGAGTGGAGACGTTGTCCGATCACCGGTACATCCGGCTGACCGTCTCCCCCCCAGGAATCCCGAGTAGTCCAAGCCGTCCTCCGACAGAGAGGTCGCCGCGGTGGGCCCTGCGCCGCATGGACAGAGAGCTCCTCGTTGAGGCAGCCATTGTGCAGGCGTGGGTACCAGGTCCCACGGATGCAGCCGAGGTAGACGCCGAGGCGGATTGGTTCCGGGAGGCGCTGACCGAGGTCTGCGATGCCTCCATGCCCCGCGTGGGAGCACTGCCGCCGCGTCGGAGCGTGTACTGGTGGACGGCTGAGCTTGCCCACCTCCGCGAGGAGTGTGTGGCAGCCAGACGTGCATACGCCAGAGAGCGCCGACGGCGGCGGCGGAACCCGGTCCGGGAAGAAGAGCTATACGCCTCGTATAGGCTAAAGGTCACCTCGCTGCAGGTGGAAATTGCGCGAGCCATTGACGGTGCCCGAGCAAGTTTGCTCGAGGACCTCAATCGTGACCCCTGGGGAAGGCCATACAAGATGGTCCGCAAGAAGCTCCGCGCATGGGCGCCACCACTGACGCAGACCATGCAGCCGGACTTATTGGAGGACGTGGTCGCCACGCTGTTCCCACAGGCGGGCGACTACGCTGCCCCAGCGATGGCCTTCCCTAGGCGTCGCGCTGAGGTCGATGCAGAGGCCGAGGAAGTCCCGCCAGTTTCCCAGGGGGAACTCGCAGCGGCGGTGCTGAGGCTCAGGGCCAAAAACACAGCCCCAGGTCCGGACGGAATACCCGGACGCGCCTGGGTGCTGGCGTTGGAAGCCCTCGAGCCTCGCTTTCGTGACTTCCTCACGAACTGCCTGAGGCAGGGTCGCTTTCCGCGCCGGTACAAGAGCGGTAAGCTCGTACTACTGCGCAAGGAAGGCAGACCCGCCGATTCGCCGGGGGCCTACCGCCCGATCGTGCTGTTAGACGAGGCCGGCAAGCTCTTAGAGCGTATCATTGCCGCCCGTCTCAACAGGCACTTGGAGCAGGTTGGGCCGAACCTGGCCGAATCGCAGTTTGGGTTCCGCAGAGGCAGGTCCACCATCGATGCGATATCGAGGGTGAGGGCCTTTGCGGAGTCGGCCGTGTCCCGGGGTGAGGTCGTCTTGGCGGTGTCGTTGGACATTGCCAACGCCTTTAACACCCTCCCCTGGGAATGTATCAAGGAGGCACTGCGCTGCCATGAGGCGCCCCCCTACCTGTGCCATACCCTCGATGACTACTTCTCGGACAGGGAAGTAGTCTACCCCACGAGAGAGGGATGGGGCAGGAGGAAGATGTCTCGCGGAGTTCCACAGGGCTCGGTCTTGGGACCAGTCATGTGGAGCTTCGGCTACAACTGGGCGCTTCGTGGTGGCCACCTACGTGGAATCGAGGTCGTATGTTACGCCGATGACACGTTGGTGCTGGCTCGAGGAGAGACGTACCGAGATGCGTCAATCCTGGCCACGGCGGGCACGGCTCAGATGGTGAGCCGCATCCGGCGCTTGGGGCTGGAAGTGGCCCTCAGTAAATCCGAGGCCGTGTGTTTCCACGGCCCTCGGAAAGCGCCGCCAGCCGGAGCGGAGCTGGTCGTAGGAGGTGTTTCCATCGTCGTCGGCAAGACGATGAAGTACCTCGGTCTTGTCCTAGACAGCCGATGGGACTTCCGGGAACATTTCACACGACTGGCTCCGCGGCTCGTCGGAGCGGCTTCGGCCCTGGGCAGCCTTCTCCCAAATGTGGGAGGGCCGAATGCCGCATGCCGTCGCCTCTACATGGGCGTGGTAAGGTCCATGGCGCTCTATGGAGCGCCGATCTGGGCGGACGCTCTGAGCGCCCACAACATCAAACTGCTGCGCAGACCGCAGCGGTTTATGGCGCTCAGGGTGATACGGGGCTACCGCACCGTATCCTATGAGGCGGCGTGCGTTCTGGCCGGGACGAGTCCATGGGACCTGGACGCTGAGATGCTGGCGAGCATCTACCGCCAACTGTCCGATACACGGGCCAGGGGTGATTCTGCTCCCCCTGAGGTGGTGAGACGTTGGCGGAGGCGGGGCCGAGAAACGGTCATGGAGCGGTGGGCGCGCAGGCTCGAGGAGCCGTCTGCTGGTCGCCGCACTGTCGAGGCTTTCCGACCGATCCTCCGGGATTGGGTCACTCGTGAGGATGGGGTTCTCTCGTTTAGGCTCGTGCAGGTGCTCACAGGGCACGGTTGCTTTGGGGAGTACCTGCATCGAGTTGCCGGGAGAGAACCCACACCGGTCTGCCACCAGTGTGGCGACCAGACAGACACGGCGCAGCATACGCTGGAGGTGTGTCCTGCGTGGACAGCCCAGCGGGCCCAGCTCATGGCCATAGTGGGGGCGGACCTCTCGCTGCCAACCGTTGCCGCGGCCATGATTGGTAGCGAAAGATCCTGGAATGCAGTCCGGGACTTCTGTGAAGAAGTCCTGGAACGGAAAGAAGCCGACGAGCGCATGAGGGAGGACGACATTGCGAGCCTCCCCATGCGCAGAAGGCGCCCCAGAGGCAGGCGTCTAGCACATGACCGCCTGCCTCCATAAGGGGAACTCTGGGTGGTTGGGCTTGGGGAAGCCCGCCACCCGTTCGAGAGTTCCCCGAGACTGGACGATGTGCTCCGTGTTTCGGCACATCGTCGCAATACCGGGTAGAGCTCCCTGAGGGTTGAGCTCCCCGAGGAGGGTCCGGGTGCGGACAGCGCTGTCGGGGCCGCGGAAGAGTGCGGAAGCGTGCCCGTAGCCCCGACAGATGGCGCAGTGGCGGAAACACCCCAGGTTTTTAGTGGGTATGCCACCGACTAGCGGTGGAGACTCCCACATAACCACCGGCCTCCCCAGGTTTGGTGGTATCCATAAAGGATTTTCCTGGGTCAAAAAAAAAAAAAAAAAGGTTAGGTTAGGTTAGGTTAGGTTAGGTTAGGTTAGGTTAGGTTAGGTTAGGTTAGGTTAGGTTAGGTTAGGTTTTTTTTTTTTTTTTTTTTTTTTTTTTTTTTTTTTTTTTTTTTTTTTTTTTTTATAAGCTCCTGTTCCCCGGGTATTTTTCCAGGATTGTACTACTTCTTTATTTTCTTATTCTAGGTACAATTTACTACTAATCTTAATTAAATGGCCTATCTAATAGGTTATAGCTTACAATTTTGCATATATCTAACGTTCATTTTACATTTTTATTTAACTAATTTGGAAATTTGAAATTTAATACATCTCATTCTATCCCTGAATATATTACAGTTTACCTCTCTTATTCTCTCGCAATGAAACTTATGTTTAATACATATATACATACATCTGTTTAACTTACTGTCTATTTACCATCTATCTTATATTATATCTATATCTTTATCTTTTTTACATCTATACATCTATGTATATATATCTATGTATATCTATTTCTATTTATATCTATGTATCTATGTTGTATATAAAATTATGGCACTTGTATATGCAGGCACCCTGCCCACGTACTTACTCACACGAACATATGTTTATATCCGTGCGCGCACGCACGGCGCCTCGCCCGCATATATCTATGCTCTTTCACTGTTATACAAGTATCTATCTATCTATCATAATACTACTACTTAACTCTATCTTGTGTTACATTATTTCTCTATTTATTTATTATGCTATGTATTATATATGTAACAATATACATAATAGCAATAGTTATCTATCTAAGTTTATGTTTCTTTTATTAACAATTTCACATATTTGAGTACAGTAGTTGATGAAATCTATCATGCTCGTTTTGCTGGTTAAAAGTTCACACAAATTATCTTTTACAATTTTGGTTCCTAGTATTTGCTCAAAATCGTGCCTCAACATTGCATGGATGGGACAATGGAGAAGGATGTGGGGGATATCCTCTATTGAGTCGTTGTCACAAAGACATGATGGACTCTCCTTGCACTTGAATCGGTTCAAGTATTGGGAGAATCCACCATGTCCCGTGAGGATCTGGGTGAGCATACCCGCCGGCTTGGCCACACGTACGAACCTGTACGCTCTCGCTACGCTCGGAAGAAAAAGTTTTGTTATTGACGCAGTGTCCCCGGTTCTATATCTGAGTTCCCATTTTTCCAAAAATGTTGCTCTGATCGACCTTTTCATAAATGAAATTGGACATCGGTCATAGTCAGGCTTCCTTTTCAGCGTCAGTGCAGCCTCCTTCGCCAGATCGTCAGCGCGTTCGTTGCCCGGCAGACCCGCGTGGGCCTTGACCCAAAACAAAGATACCTCCTTGCCCTGAGTCTTGGCCATTCGCAGATTTCTCCGCGTCTCAACGGCCAGTGGGTGGAGTGAGCCATGGTTAACGATCGTCTCCAGTGCGGCTCTCGAATCGCTGTATAGACCATAACTCACCTCCCTCCTGCTGAGGATCAACCCCGAGGCCTTGCATATGGCTAGAAGTTCCGCCTGGTAGACTGTGCAGTACGCGGACAGACTGAGCTTGAGGTACTTGGTCTCGGCCTCGCCGTTCCAAAAGGACAGCGCGGCTCCGACCTTTCCCTCAATCTTGCTGCCGTCGGTGAATATTCGCACCTGCTGCACGTTGTGCCTGTCTACGAGGCTTTGGTCTTCCAGTCGGATGAATTCCAGGTCCATATGCTCAGCTGGATGAGGAGTTTCTGCAAATCTTACCGGACGCTCGGTCTCTCTGTCTCCTAGGTCCGGAAGGGGTGACCCTCTCTTCGCCTCGTACAGTGCGGCTGCTTCCTGTATCCTGAGGTCGAGAGGCAGTATCCCCGCCAAGACCAGAGCCGAGTGTAGAGAGACGGTTCGATACGATTTGCAGAGCTTCTGTGCGAATCCTCTCTGGACCGTATCGAGCAACTTACGAACCCCGATCTTTTTTGCTGCGGAAGCCCACACCGGCGCAGCGTACATGATTATGGGCTCGATCGTGGCCGTATAAATCGTCCTAATAACCTCTGGGTGCAAGCCCCAGTCTACCTTCGCGGCCTTCGAGAGCTGTTTGTAAATGTCCAAGGCTTTCCTACACTGTAAAGCGACGTGCGTGTTGAATGTCAGTCGGTCATCAATAGTCAGTCCCAGGATCTTGACTTCCCGAGACATACCGACGCTCACTCCTCCCATGGTCAACAGTGGGGTATCGTACTTAAGCTTCTTGGTTAGAACCATTGCGCAAGTTTTGTGCGGCGCAAACTTCAGCTTGTTCCGAACACCCCACTGCTGCACATGGGCCAGCGCAGCGTTTGCCTGTATCGAGACGTCAAGTCCAGAGTCTCCGTCAAACAGTAAGACGACGTCGTCAGCAAAAGCCTGCACATACACCCCCATCCCCTCCAGTTCCTGCAGCAGAGGGTCCAACAGAAGATCCCATAGGATGGGACCACCGATTGACCCTTGCACACAACCTTTGTTGGTGCTCCTGGTGCATTCTTCCCCGGCGAATCTTACACTGACTTCTCTGCAGTCCATGTAGCTATCCAGTAGCCTCCTGGTATTGACCCGGCACTCTTCCTCAGCCAGACGGACTCTGATGATCGGCCACCACGCGCTATCGAAGGCCCCCTCTATATCCAATGACACTAGGGTTACCAGCTTCTTCAGCTCAATCTTACCCTTGATACGGTGTATTAGCGTATAGAGGGCGTCCTCGGTGCTCCTCTGGGGCATGAATCCGAACTGGCGAGTACTAATCCGCGGTGCTAACTGCCATTTAATCCTTGCTACTGTCATCTTCTCCAGGACCTTCCCCAGGACCGGCAATAGACCAATAGGTCTGTAAGCCTTGGGGTTCGTGTAATCATCCTTGCCCGGTTTTCTCAGGACTACCACGGTTGCCTGCTTCCAGATGTCCGGGAAGTGGCCTAATTCTAGGCACTTGTTGAAGAGGGCAAGGGATGCTTCCAGGTCCTGGTAGATAGCTCGGCTGCAGATATCTGATGTGAAGCCATCCGCTCCTGGGGCCTTCTTCGGGTTGAAACTCCCCACCGCGGTCTTCAGCTCCAGCAGTGTAAACGGTGGATCATGGAGCTCACCATGCTTCCATTCGTTTACCCGCCTTGCCGCTTCTCTAACGCGGCGGTGCTCGTCATTGTCAGTTTCCTCCAGGTCTTGTGGGTAGAATGTCTCCGCAAGTAAGTTCACCGACTCTCTTGGGTTTAGAAATGCACCTTCCTTGGTTAGGGTCAAGTCTTCTTGTCTCCTGGTGGTCCGACGGATAACACGGTAAATACCGTCCCATACTCCTTCCTTGTCCTGTCTTCTACAGAACTCCTTCCAGCTTTCTGTTTGGGCTTTCTTGGCTTCGCACTCATACTCTTCTTTTTTCTTCATGTACTCAGCTGCCACTATATCTCTGCGGTACGGAGCCGCGTTTTTTATCTTGCGCCTGAAGGTAGTGGCAACTTTGAACAGCCTTTCGAGCTCGTCATTCCACCATGGGATCGTGAGTACCTCTGTACTCTTCTTTAAAGGCATACTATTTTTGCATGCATCCGTTATTGATTCTGTAAATTTAATAATATTGTTTTCTAATTCTTGTTTTGTTTGTATGTTTTTAATTGTGTCCAAATTTATGTTTTTATTCAATTTTGATTCTAAAAATGTTGTGCCAAATACGTCCCATTTTGCCTTTTTTGTGTTGTAGAGCCTCGTCGTTCTCTGGACTCTTAGGCCTCTACTTTTGCGGAGATTTATGTCGAATAATATGGCGTTGTGGTCGGAGCTCGTCATCTCCTGGTCTACCCTCCAGTTATCTACCAACTCAAGTAGATCTTCCGTGCAGGCTGTTATATCTACGAAACTGGTGAATGCCCTGTTACCTCTCACGGTGTCGAATGTCGGCGTATCACCTCTATTGAGTACATGTAATCCAGACTCTTCCAGGGTCCCGGACATCTCTACGCCCCTGTGGTCTTCTATGGTGCTGCCCCACCAGGTACTCTTAGCGTTGCTATCGCCTCCGATCAGCAGTCTTCTTGAGCCCAGCTCCTCTCTAATCGCTCTTATCTGTTCCAGGTATGGCTCAATGGGCTGATCCGGTTCGAAGTAGAAGGACACCGCCGCGATTTCCCAGGCGCTGGTTCGGATCCTCACTACCACAATGTTGTTGGTCGTGAGTTTCGGGCACTGGACGACGTCAAGCTCGTGATCGAATACGACGATTGCCGCCTTCACAGTCCCATCTCCTACTGCTGCACACTGGAAGACTCTCGCCCCACGGTAATCCTTCATCCTCCTAACCCCACCCACATACGGCTCCTGGATCAGAGCAAACGCGATTTCTCGGTCGCTGGAGTGAATCATGAGCTCCGTGGTAGCTAGCTCCTTCCTCTGGAGGTTCGCCTGGGCTACTGCATAGCTTCTGGTGGGGTGATTGCCTACCCTGGAGCGCCCTGGAACCACCTTAGCAGTACGCTACTTTAGCCCTCGCCAGTGCCTCCCACCTCCTACGCACCGGGCACTCGGAGCTAAATGCGTTATGCTCTGCACTTTCCATTTTGGCGGCCACGCAGTTGCAGCAGGTCGGCGCTGCAGACGCGAGGTAGTCGGCACATTTGTTTCTCATGTGTGGGCCGCCGCAATGACTGCATTTAGGTGTGGTTTCCCTACAAAACCTCCGGCCGTGACCATAGGCCAGGCACATGGAACATTGCACAAGGGGGGATTGGTCTTCCACCCTCACCTTCTGCATGTCCACGTGGACCGCCCCTTTAGCCATCAGCCGGTTGTAAAGTTGCGGAGACACCTTCACCACGACGTGGTTCATGAGCGGGTTTCTGGATCGTCTCTTAAATTTGACTTCCACTCGATCATCCTTTCTGTCGAGGCCCTGGAAAACCTCCCTGTTCTGGTTTCTCAAGGCGACCAGCACATCATCATCGCTGATGTATGTCAGTACATCCTTGAGCACCAGCATGGGGTCGTGGTTTTTCATTTCCTCGACAGTAAGCCGATCGTCTGCGCTCTTGAGCCGCTCCTTAATCCTTTTTCGTTCCTCTTCCGTCTTACATCCTATAATGACTTTCTTGTCTTTGATCTTCCTGACCCTCTCCACAGTGATCCATCCATCCTTCGCGTTCACCACTTTCCTGATCTCTCCCATCACCTCGTCCCCGGTGTGCGTCTCGTCCTTCGACGAGATAACAATGGAGTGTAGCGCGCTACGCTCCGGCGCCGATCTCGCGGGCGCGGCGGCCGCAACGGTCGCGTAAGTGGCCTGCTGCTGCATGGTCACTTGGTGCAACGCGATGGATTCTCTTAGTTTCTCCATTTCCAAACTATTTTTATCTATTTTTTCTCCCTGTTCTTTCATAATTTTTAACAATTCCAATCTTTCCTCTTTCATAATCCCACTTTCCAAATTACCCTGCCCACTTATAACCTTTTTTCCCATATTTTCACTGCTAATCACGGTCTGCTTTTTTGTTTCAGATGCCGCTGCAGCCTCATCCTTCATCAGCTGGAACATTTTGTCCAGCGCCTCCGCGATGCCTATTTTAATTTCGCCCTTTAAATTACGAGATTCGCTCAGGAATGTTTTTGCCTTCACGAGCCAGCTTCTAAATTCTGCGACTCTGTTAGCGGGCTTAGGGGCGCTGGCCAGCTTCGGGGACACGCTCGCGCTCTCTACGGATGTTCGTAGCGTCGGCTTGGTAGTTAGGGGCGCCGCCTTCTTTGGGCGGGCCGGAGCCGGGGCCGGGGCCGGGGCCGGGGCCGGGGCCGCAGCCGGGGCCGGAGCCGGGGCCGGGGCCGAGGCCGGGCCGGGCGCGGCCGGCTCGGGTGTCAATCTGCGCGGCGAGTGCCCGTGCGACGTCGAGCTGCACGGCTTTGGTTCTATCGAGCCACTCTCCCACTCTCCGATGCTTCTCCGCACGTTGGGAGCCTGCGTCATGCGTTCAGGAGAGGGTCGTACCCTTTCCACGTCAATAGGAGATGTCGGCCCGCTCTTATTAGAGCTCTTCTTCACGGGGGTATGTGCGATAGGCATGGTCGGGGGGAGCTACGTCAGTCCGTCTAAGTCGATACGTCAATAAAACGGTATCGGTCGATGTATATTAGTCTACTTAGTATGTATTCGTCCTATTTAGTCAGTGTGCTAGTCAATAAACGTAGTCACACGCACGTCAATAAATAATATATAATATAAAATACCGTTGTAAAAACGGTACAGTTCACAATGATTAAAACAAACAAATTGTAAGCCTAAGTAAACCGGTCAAAAGGCACGGTCTACGGTTTTAGAACACAGCGTTTATCAACAACACAATATACACAAATTAATATACAATAAACAGCGTCAATCTTTATTCAATCTTTATTCAATACTTACTTACTTACTAATAGTGTTCTTTCTGTTTCAGGTCGCGCGTTACAGCCAGCCAGCAGGCGCTCACCGGGCTACGGAGTGTCAGTGCGTAGGTCGTCTGCGGGGGAAGAGGGCAGGGGGGGCGAGTGAAAGTGGGCCACAAGATGCTACGTATGTCTGTAAGTATGTTAGGTTCGTTTCCAATAAAGAGGGGAAATTCGAAAGATGCGGGGAGGGGGGGGGGTGGGGGGGTAGGTGTCGGGTCGGGGAACAGAGTCGAATACCAACCCTGTTTTCAAAATTTTTCTCCGTCGCACCTTTCCGGAGGTATAGGGATTCAAAGTTTGAGGGGAAGCGGGGAGAGGGAAGGGAGGGGTCCGGCCAGAAAGCGCGTTCCCTATACTATTTTTTGGAAAAAACCGCGTTGCCGTAGGACGTACGGGTCAGAAGTTACGGCTGTTTTATTATTCGCAAAACCAGGTGACCAGTCCTGGTGTCAGAATTCTAATAACTGGGTCAAATATGTAGGTCAGGGGGAAATTTCGCCAAAAGAGTGACTGGTCAATTTAATTAATAAAAAATGGAAATGATAAAAATTTTGACAAAAGTGGGTTCTTGGTGTTCGTCTAGTCCGTCTGTTGGGGTTGTTAATGATTTTGGGGGGGGAAGGGTGGGGGTAATGAAAACGTTAAAGGGGGGCGTTTCGGGGGGGGGAGTGGTACCGGTGGGTGCAGGGTCAGATACTGTCCCCGATTCCAAAGACAGATTTCGGCCAGCTGCCTCCGTTCCCGAGTTATGACGCCGGAAGAAAACACAGCTGCCAATGATGATGACTAACTGCGCTTCACCCTTGACCGTTTTTTACTTTACAAAATAAAATTTATTTACCGTTTTTGGTAAAGTTTAGTTTTACGGCGGGGCCTCCCACTCTGCAACGGATTGCGGCGCGAAGATTCTGCTAGTGCAGCGGTGTGGCCGACGAACTGTCCTACACGTATCAGTAACTTTCGAACTTCCAGGGATTTCCGGGACCAACAGGGACCTCCGGGAAGTCAAGGAGTTGGGGTTTACCAACCGCAAACTACGACTAAAATCCCGGTTTTGGGTCTCCTGGTGCTCCCAAAAATCCACAAAAATTCTCAAAATTGCAACGCAACCAGTGGAGTCCGCTATTAAAATTTCGAGACTTTCCGGGATATCCCGGAGGGGCTACCACTTTTTCTTTTCCAAAACTCGAGTTCTTTGTTTACCTACTGTACTCTTTTAGTTTATAACTTTAAAACTAATAATGAGAAAAATCTAAAAATTTGCACGAATGTTTTACTTGAATAATTGAGATTTTTGAAAATTTAAAAACTAAGGGTTGTCACTCAGAATTTTGATCTAGGGCTGTCCAAATATTACTTAAAAATACCTTAACTTAATATTCCCGTAGCTCCCGAACGGAGCGTCCTTTTCTTCGGAGAAAAAATTGCGCCCGGCTGCGGCCGACGTCTTCTTCCTGGTCCAGCTATCAAATCTTCCAGGAACTGCCGGGAAGAAGTTGCACGTGGCCACGTGCTAGCGGTTTTCCAGTCACCAAAGTACTGGTGAAGTCCCGGAAAAAAATCCGGGAAAATTCCCAGGTACGCTCCTCGTCCAGGCGCTTCTCCGAGGTGTGTCAGACCGGGGGGTCGTCGATCTTGTTTCAGCGTGCGGCGGCTTCAAAGAGGTCCAGGCGAGGTTGTCTGCGGTTCAAGGGGAATATCTCCAGAACCGCTCAACACTCGAGCCCGGGACCGGTGCCGTTCTATTGTGCGTTTCAAGACGAACACTTCTGTATACAACACTTCACTGGTTTGACACAACAGCTCGAGAAATTAACACTTCAAAGCGGAAGAAAAAATGTAAACAAATATTTGATGCGCGGAGCGGGTTTGTATCGCTTGTAAGTGCGCGCTCCGGCCGAGCGGTGGGTTGCGACTCGGTTAGGTTAGGTTAGGTTAGGTTAGGTTAGGTTCCCCCCCGAGTGGGTTCCCGCCTTGTCGTGGCGGGGGGGCTTAGTAGCCAGGTCTGCCTCAACCTGGTGAACGAAGAGGAACCCGAGGTGGGGCCGGCCTCTCCGGGTCTTGGGCCTGGACAAGCTCGTGCGGAGGCTGGCCAGTAGGTCGGCTTGCCGACTGAGGTGGACTGCGGTGTCGCGCTTGTCGCGATACCGCGGCCGAGCCCATCGAGGCGTGGGCGGCGACGGGATGGACGGGCGGCGAGGAAGCCGCTGTCTATCCGTCCTGTCAGCGGCCCTAACGGGTGCCGCCAACGTGTTGGCGGAGGCGGTGGGGCTGCAGGGGAAGAGGAGTGTCGGTATCGCGATGGCCGCTCTCCCTATCTTCTGCAGCCGTAGTGGCAGGCGCGGGGCCACTTTAATTGACCCGTTGCATAGGGACCAGGGCTGTCGGACACGGGTGCTGTCTGACGCCCAGTGCTGGTTGGTCCCAGGTGGTGGATGACGATGTGTCTGGTGTTCGGCACATCGTCATTCTGGCGGGAGCCGAAGCTCCGTGGTGGGGCCCAAGTTGGGCCAGCGCTGTCGGGTGCCGCGGAGGAGTGCGAAAGCGTGCCCGTAGCCCCGACACCAGGCGCAGTGGTGGAACACCCAGGGGTTTTGGTGGGTATACTGTCCAGTCGGCAGGACTCCCACATAACCACCCGCCTGCCCTCGAGGTGTGGTGGTATCTATAAAAGATTTCCCCTGGTAAAAAAAAAAAAAAAAAAAAAAAAGGTTAGGTTAGGTTAGGTTAGGTTAGGTTAGGTTAGGTTAGGTTAGGTTAGGTTAGGTTAGGTTAGGTTAGGTTAGGTTAGGTTAGGTTAGGTTAGGTTAGGTTAGGTTAGGTTAGGTTAGGTTAGGTTAGGTTAGGTTAGGTTAGGTTAGGTTAGGTTAGGTTAGGTTAGGTTAGGTTAGGTTAGGTTAGGTTAGGTTAGGTTAGGTTAGGTTAGGTTAGGTTAGGTTAGGTTAGGTTAGGTTAGGTTAGGTTAGGTTAGGTTAGGTTAGGTTAGGTTAGGTTAGGTTAGGTTAGGTTAGGTTAGGTTAGGTTAGGTTAGGTTAGGTTAGGTTAGGTTAGGTTAGGTTAGGTTAGGTTAGGTTAGGTTAGGTTAGGTTAGGTTAGGTTAGGTTAGGTTAGGTTAGGTTAGGTTAGGTTAGGTTAGGTTAGGTTAGGTTAGGTTAGGTTAGGTTAGGTTAGGTTAGGTTAGGTTAGGTTAGGTTAGGTTAGGTTAGGTTAGGTTAGGTTAGGTTAGGTTAGGTTAGGTTAGGTTAGGTTAGGTTAGGTTAGGTTAGGTTAGGTTAGGTTAGGTTAGGTTAGGTTAGGTTAGGTTAGGTTAGGTTAGGTTAGGTTAGGTTAGGTTAGGTTAGGTTAGGTTAGGTTAGGTTAGGTTAGGTTAGGTTAGGTTAGGTTAGGTTAGGTTAGGTTAGGTTAGGTTAGGTTAGGTTAGGTTAGGTTAGGTTAGGTTAGGTTAGGTTAGGTTAGGTTAGGTTAGGTTAGGTTAGGTTAGGTTAGGTTAGGTTAGGTTAGGTTAGGTTAGGTTAGGTTAGGTTAGGTTAGGTTAGGTTAGGTTAGGTTAGGTTAGGTTAGGTTAGGTTAGGTTAGGTTAGGTTAGGTTAGGTTAGGTTAGGTTAGGTTAGGTTAGGTTAGGTTAGGTTAGGTTAGGTTAGGTTAGGTTAGGTTAGGTTAGGTTAGGTTAGGTTAGGTTAGGTTAGGTTAGGTTAGGTTAGGTTAGGTTAGGTTAGGTTAGGTTAGGTTAGGTTAGGTTAGGTTAGGTTAGGTTAGGTTAGGTTAGGTTAGGTTAGGTTAGGTTAGGTTAGGTTAGGTTAGGTTAGGTTAGGTTAGGTTAGGTTAGGTTAGGTTAGGTTAGGTTAGGTTAGGTTAGGTTAGGTTAGGTTAGGTTAGGTTAGGTTAGGTTAGGTTAGGTTAGGTTAGGTTAGGTTAGGTTAGGTTAGGTTAGGTTAGGTTAGGTTAGGTTAGGTTAGGTTAGGTTAGGTTAGGTTAGGTTAGGTTAGGTTAGGTTAGGTTAGGTTAGGTTAGGTTAGGTTAGGTTAGGTTAGGTTAGGTTAGGTTAGGTTAGGTTAGGTTAGGTTAGGTTAGGTTAGGTTAGGTTAGGTTAGGTTAGGTTAGGTTAGGTTAGGTTAGGTTAGGTTAGGTTAGGTTAGGTTAGGTTAGGTTAGGTTAGGTTAGGTTAGGTTAGGTTAGGTTAGGTTAGGTTAGGTTAGGTTAGGTTAGGTTAGGTTAGGTTAGGTTAGGTTAGGTTAGGTTAGGTTAGGTTAGGTTAGGTTAGGTTAGGTTAGGTTAGGTTAGGTTAGGTTAGGTTAGGTTAGGTTAGGTTAGGTTAGGTTAGGTTAGGTTAGGTTAGGTTAGGTTAGGTTAGGTTAGGTTAGGTTAGGTTAGGTTAGGTTAGGTTAGGTTAGGTTAGGTTAGGTTAGGTTAGGTTAGGTTAGGTTAGGTTAGGTTAGGTTAGGTTAGGTTAGGTTAGGTTAGGTTAGGTTAGGTTAGGTTAGGTTAGGTTAGGTTAGGTTAGGTTAGGTTAGGTTAGGTTAGGTTAGGTTAGGTTAGGTTAGGTTAGGTTAGGTTAGGTTAGGTTAGGTTAGGTTAGGTTAGGTTAGGTTAGGTTAGGTTAGGTTAGGTTAGGTTAGGTTAGGTTAGGTTAGGTTAGGTTAGGTTAGGTTAGGTTAGGTTAGGTTAGGTTAGGTTAGGTTAGGTTAGGTTAGGTTAGGTTAGGTTAGGTTAGGTTAGGTTAGGTTAGGTTAGGTTAGGTTAGGTTAGGTTAGGTTAGGTTAGGTTAGGTTAGGTTAGGTTAGGTTAGGTTAGGTTAGGTTAGGTTAGGTTAGGTTAGGTTAGGTTAGGTTAGGTTAGGTTAGGTTAGGTTAGGTTAGGTTAGGTTAGGTTAGGTTAGGTTAGGTTAGGTTAGGTTAGGTTAGGTTAGGTTAGGTTAGGTTAGGTTAGGTTAGGTTAGGTTAGGTTAGGTTAGGTTAGGTTAGGTTAGGTTAGGTTAGGTTAGGTTAGGTTAGGTTAGGTTAGGTTAGGTTAGGTTAGGTTAGGTTAGGTTAGGTTAGGTTAGGTTAGGTTAGGTTAGGTTAGGTTAGGTTAGGTTAGGTTAGGTTAGGTTAGGTTAGGTTAGGTTAGGTTAGGTTAGGTTAGGTTAGGTTAGGTTAGGTTAGGTTAGGTTAGGTTAGGTTAGGTTAGGTTAGGTTAGGTTAGGTTAGGTTAGGTTAGGTTAGGTTAGGTTAGGTTAGGTTAGGTTAGGTTAGGTTAGGTTAGGTTAGGTTAGGTTAGGTTAGGTTAGGTTAGGTTAGGTTAGGTTAGGTTAGGTTAGGTTAGGTTAGGTTAGGTTAGGTTAGGTTAGGTTAGGTTAGGTTAGGTTAGGTTAGGTTAGGTTAGGTTAGGTTAGGTTAGGTTAGGTTAGGTTAGGTTAGGTTAGGTTAGGTTAGGTTAGGTTAGGTTAGGTTAGGTTAGGTTAGGTTAGGTTAGGTTAGGTTAGGTTAGGTTAGGTTAGGTTAGGTTAGGTTAGGTTAGGTTAGGTTAGGTTAGGTTAGGTTAGGTTAGGTTAGGTTAGGTTAGGTTAGGTTAGGTTAGGTTAGGTTAGGTTAGGTTAGGTTAGGTTAGGTTAGGTTAGGTTAGGTTAGGTTAGGTTAGGTTAGGTTAGGTTAGGTTAGGTTAGGTTAGGTTAGGTTAGGTTAGGTTAGGTTAGGTTAGGTTAGGTTAGGTTAGGTTAGGTTAGGTTAGGTTAGGTTAGGTTAGGTTAGGTTAGGTTAGGTTAGGTTAGGTTAGGTTAGGTTAGGTTAGGTTAGGTTAGGTTAGGTTAGGTTAGGTTAGGTTAGGTTAGGTTAGGTTAGGTTAGGTTAGGTTAGGTTAGGTTAGGTTAGGTTAGGTTAGGTTAGGTTAGGTTAGGTTAGGTTAGGTTAGGTTAGGTTAGGTTAGGTTAGGTTAGGTTAGGTTAGGTTAGGTTAGGTTAGGTTAGGTTAGGTTAGGTTAGGTTAGGTTAGGTTAGGTTAGGTTAGGTTAGGTTAGGTTAGGTTAGGTTAGGTTAGGTTAGGTTAGGTTAGGTTAGGTTAGGTTAGGTTAGGTTAGGTTAGGTTAGGTTAGGTTAGGTTAGGTTAGGTTAGGTTAGGTTAGGTTAGGTTAGGTTAGGTTAGGTTAGGTTAGGTTAGGTTAGGTTAGGTTAGGTTAGGTTAGGTTAGGTTAGGTTAGGTTAGGTTAGGTTAGGTTAGGTTAGGTTAGGTTAGGTTAGGTTAGGTTAGGTTAGGTTAGGTTAGGTTAGGTTAGGTTAGGTTAGGTTAGGTTAGGTTAGGTTAGGTTAGGTTAGGTTAGGTTAGGTTAGGTTAGGTTAGGTTAGGTTAGGTTAGGTTAGGTTAGGTTAGGTTAGGTTAGGTTAGGTTAGGTTAGGTTAGGTTAGGTTAGGTTAGGTTAGGTTAGGTTAGGTTAGGTTAGGTTAGGTTAGGTTAGGTTAGGTATAGGTTAGGTTAGGTTAGGTTAGGTTAGGTTAGGTTAGGTTAGGTTAGGTTAGG